>OMNZ01065182.1:3235-19223 GCA_900303255.1 Lesueurigobius sanzi | reverse complement strand
GCAACATGTGGAAGCAGACGAACGACATTATTGAGTCAGATTCCCTTCTCGTTTGCACCGGTGAGGAAACCTACGCAGACACGGGGAGAACATGCGAACTCCACACAGAAAACAAATTCTACTGTGGCATCCAGAAGTTTGGAATAACATTTAGACAAGCCTGATGCATTTTGGAAACAAAAAACAGAGGTCTAAATGGCCAATAATGAGCAAAGGTACGTTTGAGGTAGGAACTGTCATGAAAAGATCATCATCTCTAACTGAATCCATCATGCTTTCGCCTCGTCATGTCACAGTTAAAGAAAGAATGAATTAGATTCATTTCTAACAAATTCTTGGAGAAAACGTACCACCATATGTGAAAAAACGTGAAGAAGTGGATGAGTTCTCCAAACGGATAATAATCCTGAACACACCTCAAAATCCAAAATGGACGACCTCTAGAGCTGCAGTCTGAAAGGTTTCCCATGATCTACACCAGTGTTTCCCTTGGAGGTACACCATAGCTTAGAAGGGAGAACTTCAGATACAAAATAAGATCAAATTGAATTGTATTTTTGATTATTATGTTCTAAGAAAAGCTATTTAAAGCATTTAACTGTAAAGAGCGGGAGTTTGAGAATATTTAGTAGCCTTTTTGGAGTTCTAGTCATTCACTTTTTCACTAATTATCAAAACCATTGAGGAAGGGGGTACTTTGAATACAAACAAAAGGCCCAAGGGGTACGCGAGACAAAAAAGGTTGGGAACCACTGGCCTACACAGTCTCCTGACAAAAACATCACTGATAATCTGTGGATAGACCTTCAAAGAGCAGTGCGTTCAAGACCAGGAAAACTCAGTTCTGGAAGACTTTTGTTATGAAAAATGGGCAAAAATCCCCCAAACCAGAATTGACAAACTGTTGGCAGCTACAAAAGTGTTTACAAGCTGTGAATCTTAACTCTGCCGGGTGTGTAAACAAAAAAAAAATGTAAAAAGGCAATGTCTCATCTGTAACTTCATGCCTTTGGAAGTTAATTTGATCTCCCCCTTGCTTCTTTATTCACAATAATAGACATGTTCATCTGGGGTGTCCAAACTTTTGCAGCTATATCTCTGCGAAAGATGAGTCACTGGCCAGAATGCGGTCTGTGGATGGGGACTGATTTCTAGAGTGTGACCCACTTCATTCGGCGCCTATCATGCGGGGCCAGAGTGGAAGGTAAACACCAGAATCCAGCTGCTCAAATAGCGGCTCATGCGTCATCGAGAGCTGGCGTGAAGTCACTAAATACACTGCTCCGCTCCGATAGACGACTCTCCGCTTTGGGCACCAATCAATGCGCGTTTCAAATCCGAATAAAACAAGTAATGACTCCGACGTGGCTACAGCGGCGCGTAGAGGGCTTTCCATTGTGAACACCCATCCAAAAACTACCCGTAATCCTCCCTGTCACCTTCTGCTTCCCTGAATGGCGCGTAATGCTGTATGGGTCATTATTATTGAGAAGAAGGAACTCGGCAAATCAGCTGCGTTTGTGCGTGGCTTTTGACTTTGAAGTACGCGGCACACCTGACTCTACGTGGAGCTTTCGAGTTTCCGCTTTCCGCCTTTTGAAAAACCCGGATAGAGATCTGGCGTATTTTAGGTGAGGCCTGCGATGGTTTGTGAATGTAGGAAAATCCGACAGAGTTTGAGAGGGTAATTATAGCAGAAGGTTTTAGAGAGAAGTGCTGGGGGGAAAAAAACAGTTTGATAGAGGATAGTGTCATGCAAAAATATACGATGTTACTATATGATTTAGGTTTGGATTTTATGATTTATTCAATGCTGTTGTTTCATACATATTGAGCAAGTCATTTCCCTTTTAAAGACTTTAGAATTTAGGGTAGCCATTCCCAAAGCCCGGATCATCATTACTGTTCTAAAGATCCCACAGGGGTGCCCCAATAATAATTTCTTGTATTCTAAATAATTTGCGATGTTTCATAACCTAAAATTTACACATCAAAGGACAAATAGCAATGGCTGTGGGCTAAATATTGATTTAAAGTGGTAAGATTGAACAAACACTACACATTTCTTTCAAAACTCAACTTCTTTCTGTGTATTTGTTTTGCAGAAGAACTTTTTTGTGGAACCACTGAATTAGGATTTCTCATACATTTGGCATCATAGCCTTGTTATTTTCTTTTTAGCAAACTTAAAATAATATATCTATAGCCAAATTCACACACTGCCACCGGGCTAAGTGCGAACAAATGGAGCCCGCTTTCGCGCCGTCATTCACACCTGACAGCCACAGCTGGCTCCAAGCCGATACGAGAAGTATTCACACACACCTGGTCAAAAGCTGTGAGGGGCGGAGAGTGGTCGGGGTTTGCATAAGAAGAAAACCCCTGAAAAAAGTGCAACTTTTTGCACTGTTGCTGCAGGTTTAAAGACAAAAGGATCGTGCAAATGTAATGTCATTGATCGAGGAAAGAGAAAAGACAGAAATGGACATGGAGCGACAGCGCGCACACAGGCACCCACTGGAAATTGGTCTTGCATCGCAAACCAACCATCTGGACCCTCGACAGACCCAGTGGCTTCTCCTACACAATGATGTGCTCCTCAACATGAGCGACGATGAATTAAACACTTTTGCCACTCCCAAGAGGCTCATTAGCCAATCGCCGTGCGCATTCACATGCAGGTGCATGTCACACTGGTCCATATATTGTTGCCTTGGACCCGTGGATTCTTCACATTCATACAATAGGACTACCTGGGTAAAGGCAGGGTACAGGCCGTGTGGCATAGTATGTGTGAATTTGGCTTCTGTCTATGGGCCTTGAGAAACCTGTCAACAATTTTCTTTTAGCACAGTAGTTGAGCAGCCGCAAGTTCCCGTAAAACTATGTAAAGTAAGCACAATCAATCATAAGCTTGAGGGCCTTTTCCAATAATATTTATGTACAATTAGAGTATGTTATTGCTAATTGTTTAGCCCTTTAGCCCAACAGTAAGATTCTATGTTTGATTATCAGGTTGCATGGGGCCTTTCTAGGTACAATTCCCACGTTCTCCCTGTGCCTGCACTGTCGATTTCATACAGGTGCATAGATTCCTAGCATGGCATCCAGACTAGTCTCTTCTGTTCATCCTAACTAGAAACTAGTCTGGAAACACACTAGAGGATTTTTAGCCAGATTTTTAGTCTGAGGTGTGGCTCAATAAAAACTTTCTCTCATGATCTGTGGTGGGACTCCTCATGTGTGTGTCCTCATGTCTGTCCTTAAGTGTGTGTGGTCTGTGCACAGATGTTTAGCCTCAAAAGATTAAAAATCCTCTCATGTGTGGGCACCTTTAGGCAGGACAAATGCGCCAAAACAGACAATCACAGCAGATGCGGCGACAAGCAAGTTGTTCAAAGTTTAGCGAGACTTAGCAGTGTTTGCAAAATGGCAACAAGACCAAGCAAACGCTGACCCAGGAGACCAACAAATACCTGCTTTGTGCCAGTGAGGAACAGACCACACTTTCACCTTCAAAACTGCTTTGGAGCTTCCTCTTGTGATTTTAAATATATTCCCAAGTTATTTAACACAAACAAGACAGCAGCTGTAAAGGTTTGCTCTGCTGTGGTCGCCTGCATGATTACACTTACTGTAAAATGTATTATGTACATTTTAGAAGATGTATTCGAAGAAGAAGAAGGTATATTCGAAGATGTATTTGAAGATGTATTTGAAGAAGAAGATGTATCCGAAGAAGATGATGTACTCGAAGAAGATGTATTCGAAGAAGAAGATGTTATCGAAGAGGAAGAAGATGTATTCAAAGAAAGAGAAGGAGGAGGGGGATGGGTCAAACACAGAGAGAAGATGACCAATTCAAAAGTTTAAAACCCCAAGTCTGATAAAAATTAGGGATGTTCCGATACCGATACTGGTATCGGATTTCATGCCGATACCACAGGTTTTTCAGGTATCGGTATCGGCGAGTACCTGAACCAAAACCTATCCGATAATACAATGTGTTTTTCTGGGCTCTGCAGACACGAAACCCTCTAAAGATCACAGCAGATACATTTGTGTTTCCTTTGTTTCCTTCATTTAGTCTTTAGAGTGGAAACAGAACAGTGACAGAATACATTTTATCTGCAGAATGAGCCACGTGCAACAGGCTTTGGCGTCTTTTTACAGACTTTTGCTAGTGTTTTTATTTACTTTGTGGTATCGGAGAAGTACTTGGTATCGGCGACTACTCGGAGTCCAGATATCGGTATCGGATCGGATGAGAAAAAATGGTATCGGAACAACACTAATAAAAATGGTAAATGAACCAATGCAACTTGCGTATTTCTGCCAAATTCAATCCATTCCATTCAGTATTTCACAATGGTGCTCGGGTCTTCCATACAAATGCTGGATTTCTGTCAGTGGCCATTTAGCTGCCTCTGTATCACACGCGGTTACATTTGGTCGCAGTGTCAAACCTCATTCATATCCGCCTCGAGAGTCTCCGGGAGCAATACTAAAGCGCTGTTCCGGCTGGCGCCCCTGTCTGTTCCAGGCCGAGACGCAGGAGTAAAGTGCTTTGCCTGCATCAATGGAGGATAACATCTTTTATCGTATTATTTACTCTCTGAAAGACTTCCCTTTGAGGATATTTTCTCCATTTTGAAAATCCCTTTTGCCAACATCGAAAGAGAGGCATTTGCGATTGTTGCACTCCGTCGATGCTACTGGATTTTTGCAAAGAATGAAAATGTGTGTTTTAGCTGCAGGGACTTTAGCAACCTCTAGCAGACTCATACTTGTGGTTACTAAAGAATAAAGTATGTACAGTATACTGTATAGCATAAGCTAGTAGACAACCCAAACCACTGTTATGTATTGGCTCCTTGCCCCGAATATACATACATACTTAAATCTGAATGTTGTTGCAGCCCCTAGCAACTGTAGATCATTACCATCGATGACTCCGACAAGTTGGAGGGTGAAAGAAGCTGCAGCGGATGTAAACAATGTCACATGATCAGAGGGACTCCAGAGGCAGTTTCTGAAGGAGGCGTTCCCGGTGTAAGGAGCTTTTGAAAAACCCGGAAAGAAATCTGGCGTATTTTAGGTGAGGTCTGCGATACTTTGTGAATGAAAATCCAACAGCGTGCTGGGAAAAACAGTAGAGGATAGTGTCATGAAAAAATATACTTGAAATACTTTTATTCATGTTTATAACACCATTTCAACCTCCGCGCAGTATTAAGACGCTCCAAAAGGATTCTCCCGCCTCAATTCCGTGTTATTCCGCCTAAAAATATAGTACCTGTTTTTTTCCGCTTAGAAAATTGACAGTTTTAATTTTGTGTAACTACACTTTGAACGTGTAACTACTGACAGGGGGAAACGTGGAAGAGATTTGTGGCTTCTAACTTCACCGAAATTTGGCACCATGGGACTATACTGTAGAGGCAAAATACTAACACCATCTTTGGTCGTCTTACGGGACTGAAGGCACGCACAAAGACCAGACAGCCACGCATCGCCTCATCTAAGCCCAGGTTAGAACATATGCATGTAAACTGGTGAACTATTCCTTCAAAGCACCATCTACAAACAGGAAATACTTCTTACAGTATCAATTGAAGGAGGTCTAAATATCTAATTCCATGCTTCTTATATTGAAGCAGAGCGAAGGTCATTTGTACTCAACTTTAGGGGATTTTTTTTCTCGCCTGCGCATGACCCAATCCTTCATTAAAGCTTTTGTTTGGAAAATCTGACCCACCGACTTCCCATCCAAACAAACAGAGTAAATGTCATTGCTGTAATGTTCTGGGTAATTATACTTTCATTAGCACAGATCATCAAGTCAGAGTTAAATGTGTCTCCCCTCCCTTCCCCTGCCTCTCTCTCCCTCTCCCTCTCTCTTTCTCTCTCAGTCTGTCCCCTGCCCGTCACCTCCACTATCTCCACATCAATCTGAATGGCTGTCCACCTGCACGCCGCGATAAGGCCCCGGGTGTCTGTAGCTCTGACATTGGCTGATTTATACCGGCCTTTTTTCCCTTCAGGAGGCCGCTCTGTGAGGAAATCCACCATCGCTTTTCGTGCCGTTCCCATGTTTTGTTGTTGCGTTTGTTTGGCCCTTTGCATGTGCCAGGATCTGTGTCTGTCAAAAAAAAAAAAAAAAAAAAGCAACGTGACAAGAGCGAGCTTCTGTCATAAATCATCTTAATATGCTCGGGTCTGAAGTGGGGAAATAGAGTTTGGGGGTAAATGTTAAGAATAGGTTGCATTGACGTTACAGAATTCGATTTCGGTTGGAGGCAGGTGGTAAAACAACTATGGGGGAGAAACAGTTTATGGTTTTTGAAAGAGATTTCCAAAATAAAAACTAAAATGTATTCCATGATCATGCCATAAGATTATTCTTCTGGCTGAAAGCCCCTTGTACTGCAACATCATGCACATCTGTTTGAATTTTTGCACCACTTTTGTGACACTTTTATGAGACAATAATTAGGCTTTAGTTCATTGTGTTGACAGAGAAGACATTAATCGTTGTGCCAGTTTTTGTTTCATGTATAAATGTCCAATAATTACAGAGATAGTAGCCATAAACAAAAAGAAGCAATTTGAGGGTTCATACCAGAGGTGTCCAAACTTTTTTCACAGAGGGCCGCATATTGACATGTATACAGCCTGAGGGGCCACAGATCCAGGGTCAGTGCGTTCAAACATTCAACTAGGTGTATTTAAGAGAGGTTTAAACCATGTCCCATGCCTTTATTTAGGCTCGGAGCCATAATGCTAGCTCTGTTTCACAATAAATGCTACTTTTTGAGGTTTTAATTGTGTGGACTTATGAAGACTGCAGTAAAAAGTACCATCTCTGGTGATGAGGAGGCCCGAGGGTCAACAAAATTGGTCTGAGGGCCGCATTTGGCCCCCGGGCTGCACTTTGGACATGCCTGGTTTACACATGCAGTTGTGGCCAGGTATGTAAACGTATGCATTTCATAGAATATGAATGATAACACAAAAACCTTTATTTCACTCATGGTTAGTGGTTACGTGAAGCCATTTATTGTCAAACTGTTCAAGCTTTTCAACCAGACACAAGCCAAATGTCCCTGATCAAAAGTTTACATATTGTGCATCTTGAAACAAACATCCATTTTGTCAGAGAGTCCTATATTTAGAGTTTTTCTTTGCTCCTCACAAAATTTCCTGACCGTTGTTGAAGGTCATGTAAATGTTCGATCAGGGAAATCTGTTTCATGATGATTAGAGGAAACTCTGACATGTTCATGTCAATAAATGGCTTCACACAACCACTAACCATGAGAGGAAAAAAATATTTTTTGTGTTATCATTCATATTCTATGAAAAATGGCAAAAAGATTAAAAAGGTATGTAAACTTAAAAGGGTATGTCAAATTTTGGCCACAACTGTAGTTACCCATTATAGAATACTAAGCTGTCCTCCATGTCAATTTTAAACTACAATATATGTATTCTGATTCAGATTTTGTGAATATTAATTAATTTATTGTTTATTTGGTTGGGACAGTGCATGTTAATGAACACACATGAGAACCATGCATGTAAACACACCCCTCTGGATTGTAGCCTTGAGCTAATTTGCATCCGTTGTCCCACACTCGTACACACAAACACACTCTCATTCATCCTGATCTATTGTACATAATATGGGCTTTGAACGTTCAATTTCCTATATTTTTGGGGGCAAAACATTGAATCAGTGCAATAATTAAACACTTTCTTGTGAGCAACAAGTCATACATTGACTGCAGTCTCCTCGTAAAGCTCAAAAGAGTGAATTGTGTACGATACCGGCCCTTTAAAGTAGGCTCCAGATTGTCATAAGTGAATGACCTAGTGGGGACGATAATGCAAAAACAAAAAGCTGCGTCTTGGAGAAAAAGTTTCAGAATCAATATGTAATGAAATATGAATGAGGACAAGGCACTGTGCGAGAGGTAAAATCTGATGAGCGCCGAGACACGACAGAAGCAGAATTAGATTTGCTCTGAAATATTTATACAGGAATAAGTTTATGTCTTGAGTGTGGGAAAGCGCGGCGTGCTCTCTGGAAATCAATTTAAGTGATTCTGCAAATAACGCGAGCATTACAAGGGAACTTATCACAGCAGCGTGAGCTAAAGGCGTGTTAACTCATGTTCACGTAAGAGTTTGTGTTTCAATGGGACGCATCATGCACAATTGTGGCTTATAGGACGTAAAATCACAGCGTGTTTTTCATGAAAGTGTAAGGATATCAAGGTAAAGCATATGTTGAGCGTTGCCGCTGTGGTGAAAAGAAACCTGTACGGCACTTTCTGAAGGTGTTTATTGCAAACAGAAGGTGCGATCGCTGTCTGTCAAGTCGGCGAGCACATCTCTCATCAAGTCCTCACCGCACAATAATGACCTGCCAACAAGGTCTGAACGCACATAATGGCTGTCTATACAAGCACTATGGGGAAGTTTGACATTTGGTGCATCTTTGGCAGCGAGGAGCCGATAAGATCCATAGTAAAAAAAAACAGAAGTCTTTTACAAACATGGATTCAGACGGTAGATCAGCAGGCCGGAACCACGGGATTATTTAATCCAGCCGTGACTTGTAGAGCATACATTTCTGAGTAAATAATGAAGTCTCTAGCCCATTCCCATGAGGAGTTATGGATCTTTGAAGAAATAACCAAAATCACCACTCGGGACAGTCAAAACAAAAAAGGAAGGAATTCCACACTTTGCATGACAGGGCACTGATATACATGTACAGGGTCGGCCCAAGCATTCAGGGGGCCCTGAGCGGAATTATGTACTGGGGCCCTTGCAACTTCTATTTAATTTTGGATATACAGTATATACAGGTATATGTATTCCCATAAATAAGTCAATTCCCCTTCATCCTGACTATGTTTGTAAAAGAAAGTGGACTCCACTGCAAAAAGAAATTTAGAAAGGTTAAATTAGAAATTTTCTTAAAATTTGTAAATTTGCCCTTGATTTGAGTAACTAATTTCAAGAATTGTGCCAGCGGGGTGTAACCTGGCAGAAGCCAGATAGCTCTAAATTGAGTTCTACACGTTATCAATCTGGAAAGCCTCCCGTGCAAACTGTCCATGAAAAGGAGGGACATAGATAGATAGATAGATAGATAGATAGGTAGATAGATAGATAGATAGATAGATAGATAGATAGATAGATAGATAGATAGATAGATAGATAGATAGATAGATAGATAGATAGATAGATAGATAGATAGATAGATAGATAGATAGATAGATAGATAGATAGATGATAGATAGATAGATAGATAGGTAGATAGATAGATAGGTAGATAGGTAGATAGATAGATAGATAGATAGATAGATGATAGATAGATAGGTAGATAGATAGATAGATAGATACTTTATTGATCTCACAGAGGAGAAATTCGTTCAGACACTTTGAGCTGATTGGGCCCCAGTTAGCACATGCCTTCCTAAATGTGGTTTTAGCCAACCATAGCAGCAAGTCATGTGACGTATCACCTGCACCAGGAAATCTAGTCGGGAGGAAATGCACAAACATCTTTTCCATGTACAAATGGAAAAGATGTTTGTGCAAGATGTTTTTTAAACGAGGAATAGTCACTATTTCAGCTAAAATAGAGTCAATTGCGGCATCTACGAAGTCCTCTGAGGTAGCCATGTTTGTTTTTGCCAGGGCTGACTGTCGTCACACATACCCCGGCCCAAGCCTCACAGCAGCAGGTCATTGGTCAGAACCACTGGTTGTGACGAGACGCACCTATCAGCTGCCGTCTTTCAAGATGGATTTGTTGTGAGACTGAATATTCAGATTTCGCGACAAGTCATCTCACAGTGCAAGGTTAAGGGGGATGAGTTTTTACTCTTAAATTAAGAAACAAATATCTAATTGCCATCAAAACGAGATAAAAAAAACAATATTAATTTACTTAAAATAAGAACGTTGTTGATGTGTTTTCATAATACAGAAATTTTGAAATTTGGGGCAAATCAAAAATCAAGGGCAAATATATAAGTATATATTTTGCAGTGTACTAGTCATCCTGAGGAGACATTTGACAGAAACCTATGAGGAACACAACACCTGCGGTACATATGCACTATTGGGGGACCCTTGGTGGTCTCTCGGCCCTAAGCGTAATCCACTTATTGGGCTGTACATGTATTTAGAAATCAGGAAGTAGATTGCACATTCTAGCAATGCAGCAAATGCAGTCAGCTGTGGCTATAATAGTCGCTTACCACCACCAAGTCCAAGTGTGGAGTCAGCGTGCTTAGTTTGAGTGGGAGGAACTCCATGAAGCAGAGAAAACCATTTAATATGTTTGACTACAATAATATGTAAAGTCGACTAAATTTATGACATTTTCAGTAAAAGTAAAAACAGCTGTTGAACCAAATCTTGAACTAAATCATATTTTCATCAAAAGACTAAAACTTAATTAAAAAAATGAACACTGGTCAGAAAATAAACTGTACAGCTTAAACACAGAATGGGTTCAGCCAAATAGCACTTTAGTCAAATGAAAATGTCTCCTCCTGACCCCACAGCCCCAGAGCACAGACCACCAGTCCATGTGACATTGCTTTTCAGGACATGTCCTCACTGCCCTGCGCCTCTGGGTGGGCTCTGTCCCACAGTTATCAGGGTGTCACTGCCCCCCAAAACGCTGCCTCGGGACGGACTGGAGCAGGGGCTCAGGGGGAGGAGAGGGCTTAGAGAAGGACCAAACCTCAGGGGATAGACAGGGCAGTCATCAGGCAAGTATTTTTACATGCTCGACAACCAAACGCATGGGAAAATACTGGTTTTAAATGTGTTTAAAGTGATAGTCCCTCCCTCTCAGCAACTAATCAGAATCCCTGTTGCTCTAACTTTGACCAATGGGAGGAGTTTTCTCTAAGCCGACCTGTCAATCAACCCACACACATGCTTTTTCCCCCCAGCAATCAGTGTAAGCCAGGGGTCTCTAACCTTTTTTACCTTGCGAGAAATGGCAGCGAGCTACTTATACTTCAAAGAAACATGTGTAACTAGGCCTCTAGGACTGCCAAGATGATCATTCAACCCAATAAAATTACAATAAATTACAGTAGTTTCTGCTCATACAGCGTATGTAGAAATGTAGAAAGCCTTTGGTGAGCCACTTGGAAAGGGCTCCCGAGCTACTGAGTGGAGATATCTGGCGTAAGTCATAGACAGGAGATAGACAGAGGCTGCACGCCTGCTCATGGGAGGGACTATTCTTGTGAGGCAAATCAAGATCCATCCTGACATAACTGTGGTACAGCAGCTGCACAGAGGCAGAGAATGGTGGTGAGGGCTGCTGAGCGGGTCTGTGGCTACAGTCTTCCCTCCATCGAGGACCTTTACATCAGCAGTAGTTTAAAGAATAAAATGTTCATTTTACACTATAAATAGTAAAATCGGAAAAAACGAGAATTGCAGTGGTCTCTTAATTTTTTCCAGAGCTACAGTATATATTTTTGGGCCATGTACTTCCACCTAAAAATGGCCTCATCTTTATTCATTGCATTGATTCAACATTTGTGAACAAATATAATGGGAAATTGTAAAAAAGGTCATTCTCTTGAAATGCATTTTTCTCACATTGTTGCTATCATATTTCCGCTTTAACATCAAACGTTTCAGTCATCTGCTTAACAATATTTTGAATTTAATTCCAGAGAGATTTGTGGCTTCTAACGTCACCGAAATTTGGCGCCATGGGACTATACTGTAGAAGCAAAATGCTAACAGCGTCTTTGGTCGACTTACGGGACTGAAGGCACGCACACAGACCAGACAGCCACGCATCGCCTCATCTAAGCCCAGGTTAGAACACATGTATGCATGTAAAAGCGGTGAACTATTCCTTTAAAAAGAAAAGAAGATAAGAAAAGAAAAGAAAAGAGGGCAGTTTACACTTTTTACTCTTGGACTTACTCTCACACATTCATCTGATCATACACTTGATTCCATGAAACTACGGTTTGAAGGAATCAACTTCCACCTCATGTTAAAGAAGCGGACACAGTCTCCACTTAAGACTAGGCTCAAAACCAGAAGCAGGTACAGCACTAAACCTGCAGCATAAGTAAGGCTGCTAGGAGCTGTAACGCTGCAGGAAGTACAGTACACTGAGCCCTATCCTCTTGTTCTTCTTCCTGTATAAACTATATGTTGCAATTTAGTTTTACCTTTAGTCTTTTCATTGCTATTCACACGGCGTCCACTTCCTCCCATTATTCCCTCTGTCCGCTATTATCTTATATTGATTTAAGCTCTTATTACTTATGCCCATTACTATACATATCCCAGTGGCGTATAGCCGTGTGTATCATGTTAATTGAGTCGAACACTTGCTCTGACTAAGTGCAGCGCTTATAGCCGACAGTGAATAAAGCTCCCCGCTCCGTCCTGGCCGCGGCACAAGTGTGTGTTGATATAATGCAGGCCTGTTTGCAGAGATAATTAAATTCTCAAAGGAGGCGGCGAGACGACACACGTAAATTAATTTCAGGAGGGATTTATGCCGCTTTGGCGCGAGCGTTCACTCTCTCCGAACAAATAAACGGGATGTTTTTGAAATTAATTACTGTTTCGGAGCGCCATTAAAGAGTATCAGCATCAGATGACTTTGAAACACACACACAGACAGACACACAGACAGACACACACACACAGACAGACAGACAGACACACAGACACACTCAACTCTTTGGAAGTGCTAATGAAGACGGACTCCATCATCCCTCAGTTTGAACGGAGACACCATTTTACAACTTTATCGAAATGTGTGATTGAGGAGCTGCAGTGTAACACAAAACATTCTGTACTTCTGTTGCTATTCATGTCACAAACAAAAGTGGAATCATATCTCTCCAATAAGATTAAAAAGATCAAAACTGGATTTGCAGGAGTCTTGCTTGGATATAAAACTGTGTTAAGCAGGAGTGCTCAAAGTATTTTACACGGAGGGCCAAAATAGAAAAGTATTAGCGAGGAAAGGGCCAAATGAAATACTGTTTTTACATGAAGAAAGACCAAATTCAACCAGATCTATGAGTGTGCTCTTTAATAACTGTTCTATTGAGTAGGACGTGCTGTATTGGTGTCCTTAGTAACGATAATAGTCTATTCAGTCAAATTAATCAAAGTACACTGCAAAACAATGATATCTTAATAAGTGAAAATATATATTTCACCTTATTTGAAGTCATTGTGAAAAAAAAATGTCAATAGAAATATTTTTTCATTCTTTAAGTAAAGTAAAATTAAATGTATTTCCTATTTTTTAAGTGCAAAAGACATTTACTCTTATTTTATGTGCAATATTTATTTTTCTGATTAAAACTCCAAACAAAAGTAAGATTCCTTTGACAGATACTTGTATTACTTTATTTACCTGCTCAAGTCAAAGTCAAATAATCTTTTAAGAAAATGTATTATTTTTTGATTAGTTTTTGCAGTGTAGATACTTCTTACAATCTCAGCTCCATCTCGAGGGCCAAATATAACCCCTTGGAGGGCCGAATTGGTGGTGCCCACACTTTGGGCACCACTGGTCTAAAGCATGTTTAAAAGTCCTTTTATTCTTATAGGTTTATTTGATAGGGACAGAAAAAAAAGCATTGTAACAAACCCGATGCCATGTCCATAGGCCATACAGCTAACAGCTAATACACAGACCTGGTCCCCAGGTTACAAAAAATACATTGGACAAAATACATCCGATACATACAATACAAAATATTTATAATAAAATGCAATAAATAAAAATAGCAGTCAGTGTTCACAGGTTTGGTTTGATTTGGTTTGAGCCATTGTTTGATTTTACATTTAACGTTAAGATCTGTGAGAGATTTCATTTCAGCAGGTATGGTGCTCCAGATCTGTGGCCCTTTAACTGTGACTGCACTCTGCCCAATTGGTCCTATAGGTGCTCTTCAGTGCCGGGCACTGGACATGCTGATGATTAAAAACCTGTTCCAGGTTCGCTCCCAGGCCACTCTCTGAGTTAGCTTAACAGTTAGCATGTTCTGCTGTGTCTGTGCAGGTTTCCTCCAGGAAAGTTCGCTTGAAGAATCTGCAAATTTAGTTTTGGTTGTTTTATATCAATATTTCATTTTCTAACCAAGAAAAGTGAGAAATAATGATTCCAAATATGAACCAAATATCTGCATAATAGCCCTCTTTTTATATTCACTTGGGTATTGTCACGACAGAAGTACTGCTCACAGCACAATAATAGAATATTAATGAAAAAACAGTTAGAGCAATGCATTTATCTGAAGCAATGGTTTCTGTCAGGGCTCAGACGCTATAATCTTATAACCTGAAGGCTAGCGGGTAGAATAATAATGGCTTACACTTGTATTGCACTTTTCCAGCCTGATTACCAAGTTTCCTCAAAGCGCTGCACTGTAGTCATTATTCATTCACACAATACTCAGTGGTGACAGAAGCGAGGCTGCCCTTCTGCACCCTCCGACCACCACCAACCATTCACCCTCTTCCATTCTGACCTATTGCACATGGTTTAGGTGGTAAGAGAAACCGGAGCACCCGGAGGAAACCTACGCAGACACGGGGAGAACAGAAAGGCCCCATACGCCAGAACCCTGCTGCTGCGCCGCCAAGGACACTGTACAACATCCTGCCTCCAGTGTCTGCGCACATTAGCGTATGAATGGGTGAGTGATTCCTCGGTGTTAAGCATAATTGAGTGCCTAATGTAGGTGGAAAAGTGCAAGATACTGTATGTTGAGAACAAAGCCTCAAGTCGCTCATTTAGTTGGATAAGTGATTTGAATCTGAACAAAATATTGTCTAAACTTCAAGTCCGAAAGCTCAAATACTCCAAAAATCATCCCAATCAATCAGCTGACCAGATTATCCGAGTAGAACATTGCGCTCCCTTCACGTGCCTGACCCAGTAGCCTCTGAATATAGGCCAGAGAAGTGACTGATGGGGTGTGCGTGTTGTAAGTTGGGGCTCTGTAATGGATGGCGGTTAATCCGAGCGCTGAAGGCAGAGGAGGCCGTCCCACTGTAATTACAAAAGCTCATTTAGTTCATTAAGTCATCGCTGGTGTTGGGGGATTTGTTTTACAAGAGCCAAGGCGCACAACAGGCCAAAGCTTCACACGGGTCGGCTGCACACGGAGTCACAGACACGGAGCTGTGGAAGAAGAGGAGGAGGAGGAGGCAAAGAGGATGGAAACATTTTATTTGTTTTTTTAATTTTTGGGGGTCAAGGGTGATTGGAACGACTCGGAGCAAGCAGGTCCCAGGTTCGATTCCAAGAACGAGCCCAACCTAAATTGACAACGATGATGAAATCCGAATCCGAGAAACTAGTGGGATCGGTAAAAAAACTCATTCAAAAATCTTTCTCTCTCATTGTTTCCTATACATTTAGAGCATTAGAGACATTATTAGCCTGAAGCCTGTAAACGCCAACACATACATTCATAAACATAAGGTAAATAGGTGTTTAAAGGTTACATGTAACATTTTTGCCAAAATCAAGGGAAGAGACTGCAGGAAAAACCTTTTCAATTATCAGATATCAGAGTTTTCTCTCATAACATATAAAAACTTTCACAAATAAATGAGCTTATCTTTACAATAAGGAGAGTGAATATTGTACTGATTCAACGTTTCACCATATAACTACATGGGAAATTGTAATTTCAATTACCGTTTTCTCAAAACACATTTTTGTCACATTGTGGAGACAACATCTATACTTTAGTAGCTCCTACAGACTCCAAACTTTACATTCTTGTATTTAACAATATTTTGAAGGTTTTTTTTCCAGAGAGATATTTTAATATGTCATTTCTTGCCTAATTTATTGAGTTTTGAAGCTGAAAATAAGGTTTTTTCACTCGTAACTAGTTCATTCAAACAAAACTTAGCTGATATTAGTTGCAAATCTTTG
>OMNZ01065171.1:0-11856 GCA_900303255.1 Lesueurigobius sanzi | reverse complement strand
CCAGCTGAAGTCCAAGCAGGTTAGCAGCATGATGACGGAACCAAAACAGTATATGTCCTCCATGACAGCGGTCCTGATCCACTGGTGGTGCAAAAACAATCCAAAGAGCGCATTCTGATTCCCAAAGCGAAGCTACATCAGCAGGCTGGTTTAGCAGGCTGTAGCAGGCCACCGGGCCGTGTTGCGGGGGGGCGGCGGACCTAGTGAGGCATTTTAACCCATGTCCTGTTTAACTTTTGTATTTATACTTGTACGGTTTGTATTTTACATGTTTTGAAACTGGTCTCTCTTGTTAAAACAAACCTGTATATATAAAGGATTATATATACTGTACATTTGGTATTTTAAATATCCACGCTATGGTTAGCAGTTAGCACATATAGAGCTTTAGAATGTGATGCCACGAAATGGGGCGTGGCCAGCAGATTATGTCGATGTGTATGTGGTTGAGGCGCCATCTTAATGGTCCAAACAACAAACTGCTGACTGTAGAACTAAGGGAAGCTAGATGGACAAATAACTTCAGGATAGTTGGGGCCTGTTGTGTAGTGGACTGCCATGTTAGAACGCACCATCTACGAGGGAATAATATTGAAAATGGGCTGTGTTTTCATTGTTTTGTGGTCCTGAAAAATGGTGGCAAAATTCCCATAATGCATTGCACTGTGATGTCAGTTCCAAAGCTCTATAGCCGCTGCTTTTAAACTCTTACTATTTTAATTTTTCAAAAAGTCTATGGAGATTTACTTCCGGCAGCAGGCGGTGGGTGGGACTTTAGTGCTCTATAAGAAAAATAAATCTTATTGCACCTAAATATGCTAAGCATTAAGAAATACATTTCATTTTACTTGAAAAATTACATAAATTACGGATAAATATCTTTAAATCCAGAAATTGTGACTCAATGCAATATGTTTTGCAGTGTGTCTTCAGAACTTACCTTTAACATTATCACATATCAAGTCATGACCCAATAAAACAATAACTTCCAATGTTTAATAAGAAATCATCTGCAGTTTGACCCTGTTTTATTGTAAGTGTAAAAAAGTTGATTCATGCACTGGTTGAAGATTGATTGATTAAAGCATTAATAAGCTCCCAATGAAACGCTTTCAACATCTCTTTTTCCAGACACTTTTACCTTGAAATGGAATGACCCAGCTTATTATTCTGTGCACTGCCACCTGCTGTGCAAACTCACGCAAAGGTGAAACCCAATGGCGTTATTACAACTCAAAATCTGCCGAGCTGGTGCCGCTCCGGTGCGTGTGGCTGATGATGAGGGCGGCCAGCACGAGTGGAGAGAGTGCTCTTGTCCCATTTGGTTGTTTTGACAGTCGTATCCACAGTAATTAATACCAGGCATATTCTATAATGGGATTTACACAGGACAAGATGTTTGCACTATTCACGGCTGAGGAGGCTGCTGCTGCTGAGTGAACAGAACTTGTTGATCGGGAGAGACGTCGAACGATGAGTAAAGGTGGAGGATGATACAGTATGGCCTACGGAAATAGAAGTTGATAGGATTATCGCAGACTAATGTAGTTGATGGTTTTGATGAAGAAAAAGAGGGGGGGAAGTAACTGTAAAGAAATAGCTTAGAAATAGTTGGTTTGGAGTTTGTATAAAAAGTTTGCTTTGTGTTTTTTCGCCTGGCCTTCATCACAGACCTGCAGTAACTGAGTATAAAGGCTGGAGTGAAGTTGCTCTGAACAGAAACATAACAGCAGTAACAAATAATCTCTTTTGACTCACATGGTTTTATAACATCAAATAACTTGCCTGCAACTTTTTCATTTGTGTGAAGGATTTGCGTTTAGTAAAATTGCGTTATATTACTATATTTTATGTATTTATTTATTTATTAATTTGAACAGGGACAGTGCACAATAAACATTAACCTCAGAAAGGAGAGATGCATTGTACCAGGTTGTAGCACAAGTGCTAATTTCAACCTGTCGTCCCTGGGCAGGCTGATGACAAATACAAATTACATATATTAGAAATAGTAGCTTTGGTGAAAAGGTTGTCTAATGTGTCATGTACTAAACTCTATTGAGTGCTCCTTCCACTGCTGCAGAGTGTCAGCACCACGGACAGCGCCTGCACATGTGTCAATCTGTCGTCAGTATGTCCTGATCAGAGCAAGGGGACAGATTTAACAGTGATCATTCATCTCAGTAAGTGAAGGAGTAAGTGAAGGGGACATGTTTGTGTAGATTTCTGCTGCTTCAGAATGAATAAGTTATTTGAACATGAAAGCTACACAAAGTGTTTTCACAAAACAAAAGGCTGTTACAACAGAAAGACAAATCAGAACATTTTTTTTCTTCTCTGTGCCAGTTTACAAGTTGACGTGTCCAAAAGGAGTGGGAAGAAGTATAACTTATTTAATCCCACCCCTTCTCCAAAATAGTCTTCATAGTAACTTACATTTCCTGTTGCTCAAAACATTAAAGAAGACATCAAACAAATAGCAAGTTGACAGCTCACTGTTTTCATATTTCAAGAAAATCATTTCTTTGTATTTCTTTTTAAACTTGGATCATGCTTGAACATTGTCTATCTAAACTTAGATTATTCCATAGCTCGACACCTGCGGCCGAAACACAAAACCCTTTCATCAAAAACCTCGTTCTTATCTTTTAGATTTAAAGAAGAAAACAACACATTGTAGAAATTCTGTTTTCCGAGTCAGTTCCAACAATGATAGTGAATGTAGTCATGATTGTTATACAGGGTCATGATTGTTATACAGGGTCATGATTGTTATGCAGGGTGACCACATTATTCTCATTAAAAACTGGGACAATGCACACATTGCCAAAAATCATTAAGTTTCAGGTGAAAAAAATACTTCTGGCAATGGCACTGGTGAACAAACAGGATACAGGATGGGACAGAGAACCCTGTCCCACTGCAACACTGTGTACAAGAAGGGCAGGAGCAGACTCTACTACCTGAGGAAGCTTTCAATGGGTGCAGTAAACTGCTGGAGATCTTCTACCGGTCTTTGGTGGCCAGGCCCTGGACTTCGCTGTGCTCTGCTGGGGGAGCAGCACCCCCAAAAGGGACATCTGCCAGATCGACAAACTGATCCATAAGGCTGGACAGGTGATTGTCAGCTGGAGACATTTGTGACAGTGAGAGGCAGAAGGACACTGGACAAACTGCTCTCCATCATGGACAATCCTGCATGACCACTCCACTGGACTATAGAGGGGCAAAGAGCTCTTTTTAACAGACTGTTACAACACTGCTCCCACAGAGAGCGTTACAAGAGCATGTTCATACCACTCTCTATTCAGCTGTACACAACTATCTGTGATATATAACTTGCACATGCATGTCAAGTGTGCATTATTCATTTACACTGTATTCATGTTCACTTGCTTACCTATTCTTTTTGTTTCTAAGATCACTACCTGATCTACTCTGACCCAATTTCTGTGTGTAAAAGCCTGTACAATAATAATGTATTAGCCTAGTTAGTAAAAAAACTGTTTTATTATTATATTTCAAATAAATTGTTTCACAGTAAAAGACTCTATAAAGACAATTATAGGCTAAGTAATTGTAGCAGTAAAAGTATTAGTAGTAGTAGAATAAGCGACCTAGTTTTAGAAGAAATAGTCCTTCCATGCTCATGCAGACACTGACTTTCACTTGGCTCTAAACAAAGTCCAGAATAGATTCATCTCCCCTTTTACTAAACGTTGCGTAATAAAACTGACTTTACGGCTATTGTTGCGCAATAATGTTTTTAAACCGTGGAAAACGTCTTTTCTCCCCCCCTCTGCCCATCACTTGGCTCCTCTCTGCTCATGTGTGATATAAATCGTCCCGGGGGATCTCTGGCAACACGCGCTGACTGTCAATACTCCCGTGACGACCAAAAGAGAAGAGGATTTTTTTTTTTTCTTCTCTCTCTCTCTCTCTCTCCTCTCGCCGAATTAAGCCTCCACTAAACCTTCCCCCGTGGCTTTGGTTTGTGATCGCGGCTGGATTTTGGTTTATTTATTTATTTCTTCACCACCACCACCACCACGAGGACAGACCCGTTTCGTTCCGTTGATCCATCCCGGCGCTGTCTCCTTTCCCCCCTTTTTTTTCCCCTTTCGTACTGATCAATCGTTCGTGTGTTGGCGCCCACCCATTTCTGTGAAGTGACTGGCGACTGAGGACCGCTGCTTATTGTGCAACGAGGGGGAGGCTGATTGCCAAAAAAAAAAAAAAAAAAAAAACTCTTACAAAAAGCTTACAAACGCGGCGCATCCGAAGATAACCGGAGGAACAATGAAGGAGAAAAGTCTTATAGAAACTGCGAAAATGCAAGGGAACGTCATGGTAAGGCGTTTTGACTTCATTCTGCTTCGTTTTTGCATCAATTTTCCGGTTTTACGCACGGTGTTGCCCATCACGTGTCCTCTCCTAAACTTGTATGGCATCTCCTCCGCCGCAGATTTCGTGCTTCTTGGGAGAGTTTGAAAGTTTGCTGTCTCCTTTTACGCAGCGGATCGTTATTACTGCTTGACTTTTTGGCACAGAGTCTTCTTATTGAACCGCTCGGGGCACGTAACCTTTTGCCCAGGGAGTGGTATTAATATTTCACCGCTGAATACATTTTATCTATATTCTACTAAGGTGATACAGGGCGAATACTGAAAGGCATGGCGCTATATCAGTATGCCCAAGTAGCTTTAATGCATTCCAGCGCCTACTTCCTTATAATTTATCTAATGGAGCTGCTTTATTGGCGTTGTTAATTTTTGATTCACTCCATGGCTTGCCTGTTTATGGCTGCCCTGGATGGTGATGCGTAGAGTACTAGGCTCTTGCGCTGTGCAAACACTTGGAGCCATTTTGGAGGATATGGGGCACAGCTGTGTGGAGTTGGGCTCTTTTGCTAAATGTTTTCTGAACTGGATAAGTGTCCCACCCCTCTGGCCCTATTCCTTTTGAACGTACATTTGCATAATGTGTTTGGTCTCTTTCCCAGTCAAGAGTAAATGCGGCAGATTATCAGTGGCACTCTGCGCTAGTTGCCCATTTGGAAGTCATTTGTGATACAGTAGATGATGTAGAAATGTATACAAGTATAGCCGTTCATAAATAAAACTACTGCCATAGATGTCTGGTCACGCTGCAAAAAGTAATCTAGGAGAACTTGAATATTGGATTTTCGTGAAATAAGTATATTCACCGTTGATTTGAGTAGGTAAATGAAATAAATCTTAGTAGAAAAATAGGCTGGGGTGAGTGCTACAGAGGCTCTAATAGTGTGGAAGGAATACAGGTGCTCTCACAAGGCCAAGAATTACTCAAAAAACAGAAAGAAACTTGCTGAAACCATACCATGAGAGTGTGAGGCAGGGAAACATGACGTCCGAGGCACACTGTATTAGCAAAATGTAGACTAAAAGTCCTTTTCTTGACGTGGACAAAGCTGACACGTTTCGACTTGCGTCTTCATCAGAGCTTCATAGTTTAGCTAAACTATATGAAGGAGTATTAGTCTACATTTTGCAAATACAGTGTGCCTCGGACCTCTTGCTTCCCTGCCTCACACTCTCATGGTATGGTTTCAGCAAGTTTTTTTCTATTTTTAAAATAATTCTTCCTTTAAATTATGGAAAAAGGGCCTTGCCGCATTCAAAATTTCAATTTACTGACTTATTTATTTTTGTGTATTGGCATAATGGATGTACAATTACTTTTCAATGTAAATTCATTCATTCATCCAAAAATACTTATTCCACTGGCAGGTCTTTTCACTTGGCAAGTTAGAATTACTCAAATTGAGGGCAAATATTCTTAAATTGATAGTTTTAAACTTACCAAAACAAGTGGTTCTCAACTGGTGGATCAGAATCCAAAAGTGGGTCAACGCCAGTGGTTGGATGCTTTTTCTCAGTCATTTTGAAGGACAGGGTTGTAAAAAATCTGTTGTGAGCTATTTTTTTTTATCCTTCATTTATTAATCTCTACATATTTTGTAGCTATGTGGGAAAACGGAGATGACAAGATAAATAATGCAAATCTATAAATGATTTGTGAGAAGAATCATGGAACATGAATTTGGAAACTATAGTGTTAAAACGTGTAAAAGTCTCAAAGGATGACGATGGCTTGAATTTCAATGGCTCAAAGTTTTCTGTCAGAGCTAGGGCTGGGCGATATGATGATAAAAATCTAATCGTGATTTGGTCTCCATGACGATCTGCTTTTTTGGGAACATCGTCATATCGTGATTCAGTGGTTTTTATGATTAAACCAGAACAAACCAGGAGAAAACCAGATCTAAAAGCGGACAAGAGAAAACTGGGGACTAAACCTGGACAATATCACAGACTGAACCAGGATTTAACCTAAACCATGAGGGAAACATCAAATCTCTGGACTGAAAATTAGACAAAAACAGGTCTTAACCAGGACTAAACCACTACAACACCAGGTCTAAACCCAAGAAGAAGCAGATGGCTTTAGTCGCCTTTAGAAGACAACATACAGTACACATGAATTGTGATAAAATCGAAATCATGATTTAAACTAAAGCAATCCGTGATAAGACCTTTTGGCCATATTGCCCAGCCCTACTCAGAACTCAAAGTATTGTGTCACTGACAGAGGATTCTCAGTTAATGTAACCTCTGGTCACGGTATGTATCTGATAAAAACTCACAACGACATCCCCACGTCTAGAATGAGTTATTTTGATCATACTATTAGCTTTTTTAATGCTTATGTAACTATTATTTGTTGGAAAATACAGTGTTTTACTAAATGTAGCTCTTATTTAGGTCATGGCTTGGCATTTTAGACTGAGTGTGGGTCCCAATGCCATATCAATTGCGAACTACTCATGTAAACTGTATGATTATTGTAGATGCAATAAGTACATCTCTAGATTATTTCTACATCAGTTTAAATGACTCAAATTCAGAATATTCATCTCAATTTGAGTTGTTTTGTCTCGTTCAGATGTAGTCGTTCATTTGACAGATTATTCCACTTGTTCCAGGATGTTTCTGACTGCTTTCAATACATTTCTTCTTATTTCAAGTAAATTTCTATTGCCAATGGGCTAAGAACATTAGGTCTTGTCCTGTTGGTAGTTTCATTTACTTATTCCAAGCTAAAACACTTTCAGAAAACCATTCAGAAAGGTCATGAAATAAGAAAAATGATCTAGATGAGATTAACCTCTTAAGCCCGTGGCTGTTTTTTCCGAATTTGGTATACATATACTCTGGAAGGCTTTAACAGCTTGTAAAATGTCTAAAATGTTCATATTGCTCTCATATGATATGAATGTCTATGGGGATACTGTAGATTTTCAAGTAAATCATAGTGGGCCTGAGTAATTGAGGTTGAAACACAGAAAATATGAATTCCGCCTAAAACACACATTATAGTAGGTCAGCAGCTTGTTTTCATTGCAAAGAAGCAAATTAACATCAAAAATAAAATAAATTATTGAAAAGGTATTGAGGTTTTGATTTAAAATAGTCTAGGCGGAATCCCATTGTAATAAATAGGGCACGATTTGGCACTTTTTGGCCAAAAAAATCTAATTTGTAATATTTCAATGAAGTTAAACCACTACCCCACCACTAGCCCATCCGTCCAAGGGAAATGGATCCTTCCTTTAAATTGGTTTTCTCCGAGGTTTCCTCAATTTTTTCTACCATGTGGTTTTTGTTTTTTTGGGTTTTTTCCTCGCCGTAGAGGAAGGTCTAAGGATGGGGGATACTCTAAGCTTGTTACTCTAAGTGATTTACTTATTCACGGGACATTACATCTGGTCGAGACATTTCATTCTTGTGTGACATTTCATTCGTGTGTGACTTATTTTTGATCATTCTTGAGTCTGATATTGATTTGTTTTTGTCCATACCGACCTTTGAGATGACTTCTGTTATGATATTGGGCGTTACAAAAATAAATTGATTGATTGATTAAAAATGTTGGATCCTATTTATATATTTGGTCATAAAATACAGTTTTTCCAAGAAAAAAAAAATGAACATGTGAACATATTTTTTTAATAAAAATAAACAAGGGTTGTCTCTAAAAGTGGCAACCCTCGGGCTTAAGAGGTTAATATTCTCCAATCAAATCATTTAAACCCATGCTTGATTTTCAGTTTTTGTCGTGTGGTGCCTAAGTTATGTCCTGATGCACAGGCGCAAACCAATCCAAAGTATTTCCCGGGAGCCCAGATAGCTTAGATGGCAAAGTATTACAACGTTGGCGTCTTTGCTTCTAACCCTTTGCTCCCGTGTGATCAGAACTAACAAGAGGCTGCCACAATCATACCCCGCGCCGTGTAAAAGGGTTGTGTGAAGGTCGTGTGTAAACTACGGCGCCATTTGCTCCTAATGTACGGCATGGCTCTACATCAGAAACATCCACTGGCTATTAGCATCCACTTAGCATGCCAGGCAGTTGTTTGGAGCGCTCTGTGTTAGATGAATGATATGCCGAGAGACATTTCGGACTGTGTCTATTCTTGCGCCTGCCCTCCCCCCCCCACACAGCGTGAGCCAATATCCAGGCAAAGAAACACACGTGTGGTAAAGTATTGCTCTGTTTCTAATCAGAGCAGAACGGGAAATATTAGCGGCTGAAGTGGCTTGGATGAGTGATGGTGTTAGCTGCAGGAGAAGTTCGAAGCAATCCGTCCAGTCGCAACGGTAATGCAGATAAATGTGCTTCGGTGCCTTAAGGTTGGACATGGAGGAGAAAGGGAGAAAGAGAAACCAACACTTAAACCGGAATTAAATTGGGTCCAGACTAGACTCTAGATTAGACCAGTACTAAAACATGTTCAAACCATAGACTGTGAATTAATAATGGACTTAGTGCAGCCTGCTTCTTCCTGAAGCCAGAAGAAAGTGGGGGCTGGCGCTGGAAGTTACTTGCTCTAATGGACTTAGTACTAGGGATGCCAAGATTAACCGGTTTTATGATTGCCGTGGTTATAATAGCTCACAATAAGTTAATCGTGAGAATTTTAGGAGCCACGGTTAACCGTAGATGAAATGGCATCCAGTGTTCAACCCAACACTCATCAAGTTAAATAATCCAATGTGCAGAGCCAGAGAAATGACTACTTGAAATGAGAGACTTTTTCTTGTTTTGAGTGCAACATTGCTTGTTCCAACGGCAGATCTTCTCTATTTTATTTCAAGAAAATCTATCTCATTTATAGATTACTTTTTGCAGTGACATCAGCCATTTCAATAAAGATGTTTTTAATGCTTTTTTGTACCATATAAGCTGAATAGCCTTTTAACTACAACAATTACATAAATATCTCCTACCACTCCTTCTCTCTTCTTTCTCTCTCTTCTCACTCCGTCTGTCTCTTCTCTTTCTCTCCCTTCTCTTTCTCTCTTTTCCCTCTCCTCTCTTCTCCCCCTTCTATTTTCCATCTCATCTCTCTCCTTTCTCTCTTCCTCCCTCTGTCCTTTCTCTCCTCCCCTCTCCTTTCTCTCCTACATACATGAAATGCCTTGTTTCTTTGATGTGAAAGCTTGGATAGTACTTTTTGTAATATTTTTAAAAGTCCTCTGTATTTTCTTCCTTAATTCAGATAATCGTAAAATCGCAATGTTTATTCTCACAATAATCGTGACTCAAAGGTTTTGAATCATGACATCCCCAGGACTTACCATTGAAGTTCGCTCTTATTATTTTAGTCATTATTCTGCAGTGACTTGTCTTTGTTCCCTCCATGAGTTTCTCTTAACTTGCGCTACATCATCCTGATTTTTTCATTTCACTATTTTCATATTTATTTTCACCCCATTCTTTATAATTGAGCTGGCTCCAACAACCGAGCCACACAGCTATCATGGCTGAGCTTCCATTAGCCGCGCTGAATGCTATGGGTGAAGCCACGCCCCCTATGTACAATGAGTCTATGGTTCAATCAAGACTAAACCTGGGATTTACCTTTGGCCGGTCTATATTGTTAACCAGGCATGTGCCCGATATATGTAGCCCTTTGATTTGAGTTCTACACATTATCAATCTGGGAAGTTCAATCCGCTCGTGAAAGAGAGAGACCGTTACAGCAATACTTCAAGATAATTGGGTGAAACGCCCGTTAGTACCCGCCTACCGTACTTTTGTCCAATCCAGTCGAGAGAAAAGCACAGACGTCTCTTTGCTCCTTTTCAAAGCAGAAATAGTAGCATTTTAGCTAAAACAGAGTCAATTGCGACATCAAAAAGCAAGTCCTTAGACGTAGCCATGTTTGTTATTCTTCTGCGTTTCGGTGCGACGTCATACCAACATGTCCCGCCTTAACGCCCAATGCAGGCACGCCATTGGTCCTGCAAACATCTCCGTCGAGCCGAGCGTAAGTGAGTCTTTCAAGATGTATTTTCCCGAGTTTGTGAAATCACAAATCTCACAGGAATACATCTAGCAGTGCAAGGTTACTGTAATGATGCAAACATTGAAATAAGAATAAGATTTTATTTACGTATGACTTTATTTTTACATATTCTATGAACTTGTTATTATTAGCTGGGCTGTAAAAGCACTGAAGGGCGTGCAGTTGTATTGTACTGTACAGCATGTAGCCTACCACCTGCATTAGTTTTGATTTCTACATACAGTATGCACTACAGTAGTAGCGTCTTGTCTCTTGGTAAAGCTGCATGTCCTTGTCTTGACGGCGTTCATCAAGTCCATTTGATTTTGTATTTGTTCCCAGAAGCCTTCACTCTGCGTCATACAAGCCGTTGATTGGGATGATTAAGTTTGTATATTTAGAGGAACTTTTTCAAAACAATTACAAAAGCTTTGAAACCAAGGAACCAAAGCCCAAGTCGATCTAACTTCACACAAACAAATACCAAATAAACATGTTTCCATCTAATGGTTCCAGCTATAAAACAGGAAGCAGTTTAAGTGTAATAGACTTTCATAATGGTTTCATCCAAACACAGACTTGCCTTAAGGTGAGACATGGCAGGTGAATAGGGAAGAAATGTAAACTTTTTCCTGTATTTTACTGAGAAGGAAATGTATTGCATGTTAGACTTAAACATATGGTTTTGTTTTATTGTAGGGCTGTCACTAATGTTTATTTCGGTAGTCGGTTAATCACACGATTATTTTTACGATTAATCAGTTGGTTGGCGGCAAAAGGGGAACGGGAAGTGTCATTTTTAAAAACTTCATGCCACATGAAGCTAAAGTGAGGCCGTGTGAGGACGTGTTGATAGAGTCAACTCAAAGGTAATGTCTGTAGGAGGCTCTTTGTACAAGTTTCACATGTGATTCCTCATTTGAAAGCTAAGAACATCTAAAATTCAGTCTGGGATTGTAAAAGTGAGAGCGAGAGAGTCCTCTTTCTGCTCTGATTAGATTATGGTCCGAGATTTATTTGGAACAATCAGCGAAAATATTTGCAAAACAAATTCTATAACTGATGCCTTTAGAGGCAACATAAATTTTACCAAAATTTTGATCTAATTCTTGCTAGGGCTGTCACTAACGATTATTTAGGTAATCGATTAATCAGCCGATTATTTTTACGATTAATCGATTAATCGGTTGGCGCAAAAAGGTGCATGCAAAGTGTAATTGTTAAAAGCTTTTTGCACATGAAGCTAAAGTGACAGCGTTTGAGGACGTCTTGATGGAGTAAAGTTAAAGCTAATGTTTCTAGGATGCTCTTTGTACAAGTTCCACATGTCATTCCTCATTTGAAAGCTAAGAACCTCTAAAATTCACTCTGGGATTGTAAAAGTGAGAGCGAGAGAGTCCTCTTTCTGCTCGGATTAGATTATGATCCAAGATTTGGAACAATCAGAGCAAAAATATTTGCAAAAA
>OMNZ01065139.1:0-10233 GCA_900303255.1 Lesueurigobius sanzi | reverse complement strand
TTAAATTGGGTTGAAGTAAAAGTATTTTATTTTCAAAGTCACAGTTTAGACTTGGTTTAGTTGTGGTTTAGTCCTGGTTTAGACCTAGTTTAGTCCTGGTTTAGTCCTGGTTTAGACCTAGTTTAGTCCTGGTTTAGACCTGGTTTACTTCTTTAGTCCTTGTTTAGGTCTTGTTTAGACCTAGTTTAGACCTAGTTTAGACCTGGTTTAGACCTAGTTTAGACCTAGTTTAGACCTGGTTTAGTCCTGGTTTAGTCCTAGTTTAGACCTGGTTTAGTCCTAGTTTAGACCTGGTTTAGTCCTGGTTTAGACCTAGTTTAGACCTAGTTTAGACCTGGTTTAGACCTGGTTTAGTCCTAGTTTAGACCTGGTTTAGTCCTAGTTTAGACCTGGTTTAGTCCTGGTTTAGACCTGGTTTAGTCCTGGTTTAGACCTGGTTTAGTCCTAGTTTAGACCTGGTTTAGTCCTAGTTTAGACCTGGTTTGATTCAATGATTAAAGAACCCCTGCACATTAAACTATATCAAAATACTTTTAACTTATTAAGTATAAGTTTACAGTGGATACTTTTACACTTTTAGTTAAGTAGAAATGTTATCTGCTAGTTTTACTTTTACTTAAGTACCTTTTTGGTTTTGGCACTGTACTTGTACTAAAGTAAGAACATTAAGTACTTCTTCCACCACTGATAAAGATATCACTCCAGTTGATTTTGTCATGTTAAAAACAAAAAAACACTAGTCCTAAATGGATAAAAAAAAATCAGAAATGTTGCTTTACTTTGTTTAAAGCCTGCACAAACCATAACGAATATATCTATGGCTTTTTGTATGACATTAGACGTTTTACCAGCAAATCTAGATCAGGTAGGCCTACTGTCAGCTCTGAATTAGGTCAAATCCCCCGGGGTCACACGTACAGTATTGTATATTAAAGCTAGTCAGTTAGCAAACATCCATGCTGACTTATATGACACTTCATGTGTTCAATGTAACACGTCACACATTTACCTGCACCACCACCTCGACGTCATACGCGCTCCCCTTGCTCTTCTGGTAACCCCGAAAGCGCGAGCCGCTGTACAGCAGAGTGGACCTGATCCCGGGCTGGTGTGTGTTTATCGGTGCAGGGGGGTGAAGAGAGGCCCAGGGCGGACAGGCCATGCTCGAGGAGCCGCGACGCTCTGCTGGGACAGGCATGATGTGCGCAAAGCTGTCCTCGTCCAGCACCGTCATGAACTTACTTTTCCAAAGTGCAGCCAACTGTGTCACGAAAAACTTTGACCGATGATTTAGCTCGCACAGGCTCACACGATTTCATTGGCTGGAAACGGGTGCTTGTGTCTCGAAAGGCATTATGGGATATGTATTTGAACAGATGTGCACCCTTATTTTTTTATTTTTTTGGTATAACGTAATAAAATGTTCAAGAAAAAAATACTTTACTTAAAAGTACATTCTATGATATACTTTTACTTTCTACATTTAGAACAAGATCTGTACTTTGTATTTCACTACATTTTTAAACTGCAGTATTTAGTGGATTTTTAACACAGTTTCACAGAACAGTCGGTGAATAAAGGTGCTTCGTTGTGACCTGAGACCTGAGACGGGCCGTGGTTTAGACCTGATTGTTTAATCCTCGTTTGAACCATGTTTTGTCCTGGTTTAGACCTAGTTTATACAAAAGTACAATTATTCATAAAAAATACCACACATTTAACTCTTTCCAAAGTAAAAAAAAAAAAATGCTTTTGCTTTTGACTAAAGTAAGCTACATAAGGATATTTGTGTATTTTCGTAACATTTCATTCTGATTTGTATTTTATTTTATTTTATTTTATTTTATTTTATTTTATTTTATTTTATTTTATTTTATTTTATTTTATTTTATTTTATTTTATTTTATTTTATTTTATTTTATTTTATTTTATTTTATTTTATACTTCTTCCACCACTGCTCATGACTAGAAAAGTAAATCTCCACGTTGCAGCGAGTTCCTATTTATGTTTACGCCTTGTTACTTAGCAACGGGGTACGTTCACAGCACGTTTGCTACAACAGTTGCATTGTGAGAAATGTAAAATATATATTTGTTTTCTATTTTTATGAAGACACGTATTAAGAATATAAGTAGACAAGTAGACATTATTGGGAAATTTACTTGCTTTAAACGTAAATGAATAAGACTGGCATTTTGATCACCCATACGCATTCCTCGGCCTGATGTTTTAGCCTGTAGGACAGTGAGGTGGGCGGGCACACACTGCCTTTGGCTACTCGGGAAGTGGATTGTTTGTTGTCAAAATGGAGTTCTTACTCGGTAATCCATACAGCACTCCTGTCGGCCAGTGCATTGGTAAGTTTGTTAAATAACCATTGCAGTGTTTTGGACTAGAAAAGAGCAAGTAAATCAGGGACGCGACAGAAAAAGTAGCGGACATTATCACAGCCAACGTCATCAACTTGGAATGAGCTTACGGCTAATGCTAGCTAGTGCTACTCTCCTTCATTCTCTAGTTACATTAACTACAGAGTAAAATACTATTTAATATAGCAATGTAAACGATTAAAAAAAATTAAAAACATTACGCATTGAAACAATATTTTTTCGCTACTTAATTACAATCAAGACAAGTTTACTGATTAATTAACTAACTCAGGTTAGTCAAGTTTTGTTGTAAAACTAAATTTGACCTGTCGTCACCAGTCTGGCTTCATTGATAAACGGAAGTGGAATGCTAGCTACTATAAAACTCCTTTTACCATAGCAAAAATCAGCATCTTTGTCATCATGAACATGACTTGGTTATTTGATGGTGGGCGGATTGATTGTCAGTCTGTAGTGTTTTAGCACACTATGGTAAATGGCTTGTGTTCTAATTGTATTAATTATGCGAGAAAAAGAAATGGAAACTGAGCATTAAAGTTGGAGACGAGCTATGTTGGCACTGCATGGTACATAAGGGCCCCAGAGCCAGCTTGTCAAATGACTGGCTAGTTTCACTGTCCCAATGTCTTTTCTGAGGGCTTGGAATAGAGGACACAGTGAAAGAATGCATGCACTGTTTTCATTCAGTAGCTTAATTACTTGACTTGCTTGTTTCACATGAGAAGATTAGACTTTTTGTTTTTGCATCCTGTGCTGTGGCGGGCCTTGACCTGAGAAGATTACACAGGATATTCCTGATGAAGCTTAATACTATCAAACATGTGAAACAGACAAGAACATATGCGTTTTCTCAGTGATGTCACATCATAGTACTAGTGCTATGTGTACTCCTTACAATTAGTTGGGTTAATTTTAAGGATTTTTCAGCCTTTTTTTAACACAGGAATTGTAGGTTTAATAGGCTCAATCGATCAAAATATTTCGATCAAGCATGGAAGCAAGATAAACAACACAGACAGAAGCTCTATGATATCCTTATTATATAACTCTGTTATATTCTGCAGAAAGAGCCACTGATGGAGGCCTCCAGAATGAGGACTGGACTCTAAACATGGAAATCTGTGACATCATAAATGAGACTGATGAGGGGTAAGCGATACAAAGAGCAATTTTCTGGGACAATATGTAGTTTTGCAATATATCGCCATACGCCTTTGCCGCAATGCCTTACTATCAATAGGATACAATAGGATAAGTTTCAATACTAGAGTGTTTGACAGCTGTGCTGTGCCGGCTGCTCTACAAGCTGTATGAAACAGCCTAGATCTCTCTTTAGTGCTGAGGCATTTGTATCTTGAATTATTTTATTATTATTTCAGGAACAGTTACACAGCACTTTTTAAACCCAAGTGTCATGATAGGTATTGTATCACAGGAAAAGTGTATCTAGACCTAGTAGCTCGTAATACAATAATTAAGCTGCTATCAACATGACATTAAAATAACCTTCTTAAATCTGTAGTTCCCTAAATTTTTTCAAGTAACCTTTTTTCTGTTTGGTTTATCTCTAGGAAAAAATGGCATTCAGGTGGTCATTTGTGGTCATGAAAGTGTATTTTCTCTGCATACCTCCTGCATTCCTTATCCCTACACACGCCCATTGTTTTGGCAAGTCACAGTAGTTCATTATGGCACACATGGTGGTTATTGTGGAGGAAAGGACTGCAAGCAGAGGCTGAACATTAGGCTTGAAAATTCAACTATGTGTATAATTGTCAAATGCATCAACATATATAGCCACAGTATTGTCTGTTTGTTCAATGCATTATGTTGCTTCTAAAATAAAAATAAAAACTGGATTAAAACTGGATTAACAGTTGACAGTTGTGTCTTTTTACACACACAAAAAAAGAAAACAGATGAAAAAAAATACATTTTCTTCTCAGCAAGGTGTCGTTATTCATATCTTTTACATCTTGTTGCCCCAGGCCAAAAGATGCTATGCGGGCACTGAAGAAGAGACTGAGTGGGAATAAAAACTTCAGAGAAGTCATGTTGGCACTGACGGTAAGGAAGAAGTTTTAAAGCCAATATCAAAACTCGTAATATTGTGAAATTTATATATTGACATTAATTTAAGTTTAGATACGGGGCCTTTCTGTGTGGAGTTTGCATGTGTCTGCGTAGGTTTCCTCCAGGTGCTCCGGTTTCCTCCAGGTGCTCCGGTTTCCCCTACCCTAAAAACATGTGCAATAGATCAGGATGAATGAGAGTGAGTTTGTGAGTGCGAATGTGGGACAACGGATGGAAATTATCCCCAGGCTACAATCCAGAGTGGCGTGTTTACTATCATGTGCATACACTGTCCCAACTAAGTAAACAGATAAACAAATACATATTTTATGTGTGTACATGCTAAGTCTGAAGTCACATGTTATGTGCTAAGGATATTTTCCAGTTCATTGCTAACCAGTTCTTTTTATGTAATTCAACAGGTTTTGGAGACATGTGTGAAGAACTGTGGTCATAGATTCCATGTACAGGTGGCAAACAGAGACTTCATAGATGGTGTTATGGTCAAAATCATTTCACCAAAGTCGAATCCTCCAACCATTGTGCAGGACAAAGTGTTGTCGCTCATCCAGGTTGGTTTTAAATTAAGCAGAACCGTAACCTATTTTTGTGAAGGGAACAGATGGACATTTTCAGTGCTACTCTAAGGTGTTTTGCTAAGCACTGTTCCCTGTGATTGGTCAATTTAGCAAATTCCATATTTTTAATTGGACAGGCTTGGGCTGATGCTTTCAGAAGTAGTCCTGATCTCACGGGAGTAGTCCACATTTACGAAGAGCTGAAGAGAAAAGGGGTGGAGTTTCCGATGGCTGATCTCGATGCACTATCTCCAATTCACACACCACAGAGAGTAAAGATTCAAATGCCCATCTATCATACATCATGACGTTGCATTGTGCTATAGCTTCTTAATTCCCACAGGGTACACCTGAAGTAGACCCAGCCATGCTTAAATATTTGGCGCCTCCTGCCCCAGCAGCTGCTCCTCCTACACCTGCCCAAGTACCTGTCCCTCAGACACTGAACACACCCAGTGCACAAGGACCTATCACAGCCACACCAGAGCAGGTGAGAAGTGGGTAATACTTTCAACAAACTATTCAGGAGTTCTGTAACTGACAAACTGTGTTCTTTCAGATTGCCAGACTGCGTAGTGAGTTGGACATTGTCAGAGGAAATGCCAAAGTCATGTCAGAGATGTTAACGGAGCTGGTTCCTGGACAAGAAGAATCTTCTGACCTGGAACTGCTTCAGGTAAGAGACTGTAAAGACCAAATACAGTTGCTCTGTACAACGGTCCAAAACACACAGCCTACAGTATTAAAAATGGTTAGCAGAGAATATGTGAAACTTCTGCACCTGAATTATGGACAGAACCGAAGACCAGAATAATTTGATTCCAAAGGTCAGCGGTTTGATTATGTCATTATTGAGTGAGTGCATAAAATTGTGAAGTGATATTTGAACATGCTTTCAAGATGAGTGTATTACAGTATTATCTATTCCTGATGTTATTTCCATCCATAATGCATCAAAGTAAAAAAAAAAAAAAAAAGCTTAACTGTACAGCCTTTAGCCACTAGGGGTCGTTGTATCTCATCTTTTCAGCACAAATGACGCCGTGCTCCATCCTGTTCCAATGGTTCGTTTGACAGCACTTTTATTTTCCAACCACTGTGTTGTAGGAACTAAACAGGACTTGCAGGGCTATGCAGCAAAGAGTGGTTGAGCTGATATCAAGAGTTTCCAATGAGGAGGTCACAGAGGAGCTTCTACATGCCAACGATGACCTCAACAACATTTTCCTCCGCTATGACAGGTACTACTTAGTGTATTTATTTATTTATTTATGTATGTATTGTAACAAAAAAGGATCTGAATTGTTTTGGACAAGATTTATTAGATAAACATTGAAAGAAATTGGCCTGTGTGTTATAACAGTGTTTGCTTTTTCTTTTTTTTCTACAGATATGAAAGGTTCAGATATGGAAGAGCTTCACAGAATAGCGGAGTAAGTATGAAACAAAACTATTGGATTTTCAAAGGTTTAAGATAAGAAGAAAGAGATTATCGTTTGTCATGTTTTACTCACTGCTGTTTTGTTTCTCGTCTTCTTATTTTGTAGATGCTGAATAACTCCACAGATGACAACCTCATAGACCTGGGACCAGGCTCTCCAGCTGTAGTCACAGCCAGGATCACCTCCAGTCCTCCTCCTCAGATCACTGCAGGGGCCACTGCCTCCCTAACAAACACTGCCTCTCCAACACTTTCATCTGCACTCCCTGGGCAGGGTAAGACGTCCGCTGTTCATATCACTGACAACAGACGGAGTCAGGGAAAAATAAAACTTTTACTGAAAATCTGCAATAAACGACGCAGCCAAGATCCAGCTTTGTTTAGCACATACAGTGGGGTCCTCAGAGGCACTGCAGGGGGCCCCAAAGTTTATCTACACAACCAGCATATACTGTACTTTGGAATGAAATATGCATTTTTAACTATACTACTTTGCAATGAGTATTTGTGCCACTGTAATGTTTTTTTTTTTTTTTTTTTAAGATGTCAATGTAAATATATGACAGAAAATATGGCATATTCTTATCAATAGTGTGTATCAATAGGTGGGCGTGACCTGCTGGACTTTGGGAATAGCTGAGCACATAGATTTTGTTTGTCTACCGTTTTGAACATGCCATTCTTTAATCAGTGTTTATTATTTTTTTCATTTGCTGTCTTTGTAGATGCTGGGACAGGGACTGTAAGTGGAACGATGTCCGCTCTCCCTGATCACAATCAAGATGACTTTGACATGTTTGCACAGACGAGGACTAGCTCCCTGGCCGAACAACGTAAAAAGTATGTATTATAATCTCTGGCAGAACTCTCTGGAGCTTGTGAATTGAATAGCATTTGACTTGTGTTTTAGTGTAACATATGAAGACCCTCAGGCTTTAGGCAGCTTGGCCTCAGCGCTGGATGTAAGACAACAAAACACTGCAGGGGTGAGTTTAAGCAATGCACTTTTAACAGTGCTGACAATGCCGCACTTATTATTATTTATTACAACCCTCACTTTTTCTTTAATTGAATGAATACCATGTACATATTTCACTCTTTCTTGTTATTTTCTGCCATTGTGTCCTGCACCTTTGACTTGTTCTCTGCCTCTGCACTGTGGGCTACGTTGTGGTGTAAGGTGTTATTCTGTTGTTGATTCAGCTGAGGGTTGATAACCCAACAGATCAGGAGCTGCCCATAGACAGCTGGCTTATTACCCAAGGAATGGTGAGGACTCACTTGTCCGAGTGTCCTCCTGCCCCTGTCACACGTCGCTCCTAGACTCATCTGTCCATAACTTCATTGACACGACCCCAGTTCACTCCACCACTGTTCGTAACACGCCCATCACTCCCACTGTCTCTGCTCAGTTGTTACTGCTCCTCAGTATTATGTCTGTGACAACCTACATTCATTCATGTTTACAAATTTGCCAGTTTGTGTATTAGCTTGGTTGCCATGGTTTCCTGTTGCATTTTCCAGTTAGAACATCGATGGCAGGACAAATTCCTGCTAAAGCTGCTTAGTTTTGCATTTTTGCACTGCTACTAATGTGAACGGTAGAAAAAGTAAAGGAATATACCTCACAAAAACTGAGCTCACCATCAAAGCTCTGATGGGAGGTCAGTCTTGTGCTGTATATTACTTTGCTTTACTGTCATTCACATTATTAGCAGCGCTTTAATGTAGCAGCAATTTTGCAGCGTTCATGTGGACTGGGGAACTTGTTTTCCCCAGATGGAAGTCCGTTGTTCCCAGTTGGTTTGTGTTCATGTGCTTTCTATGTTGGAAAGTGGCGATTTTGATTTCACCAGATAAAATCAAGAGGGTCTGGGTGCAGACAACGGAGGAGTGGAGCTCCACAGCTACACAGGAAGTGACGTCACCTCCACTTTTATTTTCACGACTTCTAATTAAATTTCTCTCAATAACACGACTTTAGTAAACTCCAACAAACCTTAAGGGTAGGATTAGGGTTAGGTTCAGGGTTAGTTTAGATTAGTTTAAGCTAGCGTTGTCCTGTGGAGATGACGTAATTTCCTGTGGAGCAGGGGCGCTCCACTAGTCATGTGCCCCATCGTCTGCAGCCAGACCCTTCTCGATAAAATCGGTCTCTTATAACTAATTAGCGTTTAACAGAGCTACCTATTTACATCTGGTGTTAGCATCTCAAAAGCTAAACTTTAAATTGTTTATTTTATAAAATACCACATAGATTTTCTTTTTGCTAGCATTAATGTCGGACATTTCTCTTGCAAATATGTTACTCCGAGGACACCGACAGTGAACAATAAACTCGTGAAAGTAGCAGTGTTTAACCCTAAAGCTCATATTTAACAATAAATTAACAAATCAGTTTATTTCTGAGTCAGGTGCGGAAGTCGGGAAGCTCGTTTTGACCCCAGTTGTTTAACTGTGCATTTATTAGAATACATTCAACCAGATGTGTGAACAAGTATGCAAAAAAGAAAAAGACCTAGCTATCATCAATTGCTTAACAAAGAAATTGACTTAGGCAGAATATGCCATGACAGCTATTCGTTGGCCTCATAGCATAATTGGTCAAGTCATATTTCAATAATGTATTTCCAACTGGGAAAAATGTTTTCCCCAGTCCCCGAGGTCCACATGAAAGCGGAATTTGTCCCACCGTCCATGTTCTAACTGAAAAATGCAACTGGAAACCATGGCAACTAAGCAAATTCAGAAATTGGCAATTATCTGCATACTCAAGTTGAATCTTCATTTCACAAGTCGCTGCCTCAGTCCCATAAAGTGATTTTATAAGATCCTTTGGGGACATTCATCATTGAAAATAACTTTCTAACCTTTAACACATCAACTAAAGTGTAGTGTTCTGTAGTTGTTTGATATTGTCTTAACATTTTATTGAAGCCACCAATCAAGTGCAAGTAAGTGATGCAACACACATTCTTTATCAAAACATTTGTCCTGAAATGACTAAAACTGACTCCATATACAGTGAGTCCCACAAGTATTTGCACACCCTGCAATTTTGCAAGTTCTTTCACTTAGAAATTAGGGAGAGGTCTGAAATTTTCATCATAGATGCATTTCTACTGTTAGAGACATCATTTAAAAAGAAAAATCTGGAAATCAGATTGTATGGTTTTTTAATGATTTATTTGTATGTTACTGGGGTTCATAAGTATTTGCACACATGAGAAAATCAGTGTTAATATTTGGTACAGGTCAAACGTTTCCTGTAGTTCTTCTCCAGGTTTGCACACACTGCAGCAGGGATTTTGGCCCATTCCTCCATACAGATCTGTCAGGTTTCGGGGCAGTCGCTGAGCAACATGGAGTTTCAGCTTCCCCCAAAGATTTTCTATTGGATTTAGGTCTGGAGACTGGCTAGGCCACTCCAGAACCTTGATATGCTTCTTATGGAGCCACTCCTTGGTTTTCCTGGCTGTGTGCTTCGGGTCATTGTCATGTTGGAAGACCCAGCCACGACCCATCTTCAATGCTCTGACTGAGGGAAGGAGGTTTTTGGCCAAAATCTCACAATACATGGCCCCGTTCATCCTCTCCTTCATACAGTGCAGTCGTCCTGTCCCCTGTGCAGAAATACAGCCCCAGAGCATGATGCTTCCACCCCCATGCTTCACTGTAGGCATGGTATTATTGGGATGATACTCATCCTTCTTCTTCCTCCAAACACAGCCAATGGATCTGACCACATGA
>OMNZ01065124.1:4016-17135 GCA_900303255.1 Lesueurigobius sanzi | reverse complement strand
CAGTATATGCTGACAAAGTACAGTGATACCTCCCTATTCTCGCTTCCTATATAATATTGTTTGTGCTGAAAGAATAACAGACATCATTTGACCAATCTTTACCTGGAGTATAAGTCGCACCAGCCCAAAAATTCATAATGGAGAAGAAAAAAAAACATGTATGTCGCATTTTTTGGGGGGAAATTTATTTTACAAAATCCGAGACCAAGAACAGACGTCTCATCTTGAAAGGCAAGTTATTATAATAATAATAATAATAATAATAATAATAATAATAATAATAATAATAATAATAATAATAATAATAATAATAGAATATGTTATGCTGACGTAACACAGTGATGGCTATTCAGCTACACGAAGCATAAACAACAAACTGAATAGGTGTCTGGTGTGTTAATCTAACATATTAACAGTTATTCAGAAAACTATAGCATAAAGAACAGTATCAGTATGAAAATAACAAACATGTGAAATGTTGACATTTTAATATACTGTATAAGTCGCACCCGAGTATAAGTCGCAGGACCTGCCAAACTATGAGAAAAAGTGTGACGTATAGTCCGGAAAATACAGTAGTTGGTGCCCTTGAGACCGTGATAGAGTAGAATCAGTGTTTCCCATAATAACGGAGACTATGGCGGCCCCCCATGGTCTAATTTTCTCCACCATCGTCTAAAAACAAGCTAAGCAAGACATTTGGATTGGAAATTACAATCCATGTGCTTCTTGTCTGAACATAAACACATTACATTGATTATACTGTCCAAAAATTGGATTGATAAGATAAAATATCAGTACAATGTTACATTTTTACTCCAAAATACCTATATCTACCTATATTTTAAGATTTATTTTTTTCAACTAATTATTCTATTCCCAAATCTTTGTTTTGTTTCTAAGATTACCATTCGAAATGTAAGTCTCAAAATGAATATTAAATTAAATGATTTGAAGATATACCACCATCATCTCTCCACACTGGTGGAGCTAAATAAGAGTAAATAGATCTTGACTGAGACACCTCGACTTACCAGCAACACAACAAATCAAAAACAATTACGGTCTTAAATACAGACGTTTTATCAATGAAAACTGTGTTCCTGTTTGTCTATGAGCATTAGTCTCACCGGCCACAAGATGGCCGCCACGTCAAAGAGCGTCATGTCCAATCTAGAGTTTTATTAAAGATCTTTGCTTCTATCTTAATCCAGCTCCTTTCCATGGAGATGTAGACCAGTGTTTCCCACCCAGGGGTACGGGGACCCTTGGGAGTACGCAAGACCTTAGGAGGGGGTACTTCAGATACAAAATAAGATCAAATTGTATTTTTGATTATTATGCTCAAAGAAAAGCTATTTAAAACTTGAGAATGAGAATATTTAGTAGCTTTTTTACTGATAAATAGAAGTTTTAGTCTTTCGCTTTCTAACTAATCATTAAAACCATCGAGGCGGGGGGTACTTGGAGTATAAATAAAAGGCCCAAGGGGTACGCAAGACAAAAAAGGTTGGGCACCACTGATGTAGACTAAAGGCAGCCAAATATGAGCTTTAAATGGGTTAGGTCTTCATCCAAATCCAGTCTTTGATTACCCACTGCAGAAATATCATTGTCCGTGTCTAGCTGGTCGTTAGGAGCATGTTTCGTATTGGAAACTGTATAATCCAAAATGTTACAGTAGGTTGTGTAATAAATGGTTAAGGAGCCACAGCCGAACGATCCGCGCTGTCGTCTGGTCATTCTGACTTTAGCAAATGTTTCCTACCTGATGGTGGAAGGCTCCGGAGACGTCCTGCTGATGGATGCTCTCCACATACGTGTTGGTGCTCCTCTGATGCAGGAGCATGAGACGGCTGTAGTAAAGTAACTCCACCTGTCTGTAAATCACTCAGCGCCACACCCCACTAATCCATCCTTTAATTTACTTAAAAACAAGTTCACTATGACTGATATTTCCTATTTCAGAACAGAAAGGCGTTGATAAGAATGATGTTACTAATGTGTGTCCCTTCCACAGGCATCTCGAGCTCAGATCTTAGACAAAGCCACAGAGTACATCCAGTACATGAGGCGGAAAAACCACACACACCAGCAGGACATCGATGACCTCAAACGGCAGAACACCCTGCTGGAGCAACAAGGTACTGCACGTGCTAAGCTTCTACCTAAGACGCATCATGTCAGCTGGGACCTTAGTTTTACATTATATTTTTACATTATAACTGGTACAAATCGTCTGTCTATTCAGTCTAACCCTTTGTATATTATTAGATACAGTTATAAAAAGCATTAGTCACACTGTTCTGACATTTCTGTCACTCATCAAAGCTGATTCCTCATAGCATTAGTTTTAGTATTAGCCACAATACAGAACATTGTAGATTACACTGAAGGGTCTTACAGAGTGCTATGAATTTGAATTGGTGAATATGTCTGTAATCTCATAGGGTTCCTGCAGGGTCTTAAACAGTATTTTTTGTTGAGAATGTGGCCATAGGTCTTAAAGGTGGCTGTATGAGTGCAGCGAGGCACCTTTACTTTCCATCACAGCGGCCTTTATGACCCTCCAAGATCAAAGGTTTTTAGGGTTTCTGGTACGAAACCCTAAAAAGATTTGATCCTGGAACGTCGCTGCAATGAAGAACAGAGTCTTGAACTCTCATTGGGCCTTCCCTGTATAAATAAAAATAAAAATCAAGGAAGTATATACAGTTGTGCTCAAACGTTTACATAAACTTATGCATTCATAGAATATGAATAACACAAAAACCTTTTATTTCACTCATGGTTAGTGATTTGTGTGAAGCCGTTTGTTTACGCTTTTCAACTAGAAACTAGCCAAATGTCCCTGGCCGAAGTTTACATATTGTGCATCTTGAAATAAACATCAATTTTGTCAGAGAGTCCTGTATTTCAGCTGAAGGGAGTTTTTCTTTGCTCCTGAACAATTTTCCTGATAGTTGTTGAAGGTCATGTAAACGTTAGATCAGGGACATTTGAGTAGTTTCTGTTTCATTTTGATTTCAAAAGAGTAAACTCAGTTCTTTGGCAATAAATGGCTTCACACAAACCACTGAGTGGGAAAAAAATGTTTGTGTTATCATTCATATTCTATGAAAAATGGCCAAAAGATTAAAGGGTATGTAAACCTTTGAGCACAACTGTATAAATATGACCAATAAGACTAGCTCCTCCTTTGTATCATAATAATGTTTCATTCATAAGTGGAGAGGTCAGACAGTCTACCCTTTTTCACACACTTGTAAATGTTGATCAAACTGATCAGACTTTCTTTAAGCTGCTCAAATATCCACCTATATTTAAAGGAGTAGCCGGTTCCTGGTTTAGCTCTTTGATCGTCTCAGACTTGTTTGCTGACCCCCCCCCCCCCTGCGTCCCGCCAGTGCGCGCTCTGGAGAAGGTGAAGGGCTCCACTCAGCTCCAGTCCAGCTACTCCTCGTCCGAAGGCAGCCTGTACACCAACCCCAAAGGCAGCGCCGTGTCGGCCTTCGACGGCGGCTCCGACTCCAGCTCCGAGTCCGAGACCGAGGAGCTGCCCGCGCCCCGCAAGAAGCTGCGCGTGGAGGCCTGAGGGGGGGGCGGGGCCTCGAGGGTACGGCGGCTTCACCAACACCAGAGCCCACGGGCGCGGCGCGGGGGGTGCCTACAGAAAAACACTCTCCAACCCTCTCCCTCTTGAACCCCCACCAAACTGGAGACGTCCACGCGATCATCCTACGGGGAGGAGGTCTGGTGTTTTGGTTCAAAGCATAATAAAGCTTCAGGTTACCTCTTTCTACACCCCCCTCCCTCCCTTCCTCCCTCCCTCCCTCCCTTCCCTCCCCAACATCCTTTTTTGGTTTTTTGAGCAACGTCAACATTTCAAAAAGCTCCAAAAAAGAGGCAGCTTGGCGATATACCGAAAAGGACTTGACGCTCTTTTTGTACCCTCCGCTCGAGCCCCTTCCCCTGGGCTGTTTTTCGGGGGGAGCACGGGGCCCGCCAGGCGTACTTCTCCAAGCACTGCTATATTATTATTATTATATATTTTGTTTTTTGTTTATTGTTTTGTTGTTCTTGATTTGACAAAAAAAAAAATGTTTTTGAATTTTCACACACATACACCCAGATCGATCGTCCCGAAGTTTACCTTTTTAAAATTGAGAGAAAAAAAATATTTGTAGCTTGCTTTTTTTTTCCCACTAAACGAATGTGAAACGTGTAAGTCACCCCACTCAGGCCCACACAAGTCTCCTGTGTTGAAAATTGATGTTTTGAAGGAGAATATTCCTAAACTCGTATCGTATTTTGTCCATTAGCTTGAAGTAGTGAATGACAATAGGTGGCTGAAAATATTAGGCATCTCATTTTATATAATCTACAAAGCATTGATTGGATGTGTTTGGAGTTAAAAAGTATGTTATGCATTTCGTAGTAACCTCACGAGTCATGGGAAAATGCTGATTTGTCACTTGTAGTTTTCCTTGTGTGGTATAAAATAGGTATATTGAATGTCAAAGGTAGCTCCTGCAGTACAAGGAAGCCCAGAGTCCCTGTTCAGTGTTTCGTGCTTACACAGTGAAAAGTCCCAGAGGAGAAAGAAGCCTTCTGCGTGTCCAGGAAGCGTGTGTGTATATTGTTTCCATTGATTTCCATTTAGGAGGATACAGATAGTGTAAAAGGTCTTTGTTTGTCCATTCCATAGAAATTACAAGTATGTTGTACATACTGCCAGCAATTGTCTTGCAAGTTGAGGCCTACCTTTACTATGAGACTATAAAATAAACTATTTTATCCTTTACTGTGGAGTGTGTTCACATGCTGTTATTGCCCTTGCTCACGTTTACTCGAGTACAAGTACATGAAGGTATGCAGGTCGCGTCACACACTGAGAGGTGTATTATTGAGCCCGAGCCACGCCGCAGTTCTTTAGCAAGGGACTATTTTTTCCCCCTAGTTTATTAGCTCTTTGCCTGCCAGCTCTTTTCTCAGCTCTACCCTCTTCCCTGCCAGACATTTTTTTTTTTTTTAACAATGTTTGTAGTCTTCTAAAAAAAAAATTGTACTAGTGATCTGTAAATATTTGATACCAAAATGATTATTCATTTAAGCTGTACCTTCATCCATTCTTTTTTTTTATTCACCGATGAACGATGGCAGAGATAATTGCAATTTTATAAAAAGTTTAAAGATATCTACTTACTTTTAATAATTTGGACAGTCATTCTGATCAAATATATTTACTGTGTTGAAGTCAGAACATGCTAACGTCCTGCCAACTTTAGCCACTTTAAAACAAACTGTCCTCTCTGTGAATCTTCTACAGCAAAAATTCTCTTCATTTGCGTCTCTTCTATATTGGACAAATATATAAAATACATAAAATGTTTTTTTTTCAGACGTAAATGTGAAGATCTCAGTTGATGTTTCCACATTCATCTCAATGGACACGACCTCCAGTTTACCCTAAAAGTGGGCGTTAACCTTTTCGTTGCTCCCCTCTGGGTGGTTCCATCACAGCGGTCTCTGACGCTCCTAAGTCAATTGTTTTTCGGACTAGAAGGTTTTCTGTTGATCGTATGCAGAACCATGGAGATGCTTCTGTCAGCAGAGGAAGTGTCTTTTTTTCCCTCCAACCCAGTTTTGCCATGGCCACGCCCCCTGCATTGCCCTAACCATAACCACATCCCTTTTCCTAAACTTAACCATAACCCTGTCCCTAAGTGGGTTGGGGGGGAAATGAGGCACAGAGGAAACCTACCAGTCCCTTAAAATCAACAATTGAGGGTCAAAGATTATGAAAAGCAATTTTTTCCTTCATATAAAAGGTTCCACAATGCACCTTTAACACCTGAACCACATCCGCACAAACTGTTACAAGTTATTTTAGTTAACTCTATGTATGTTCATTGTTCACAATTCATTTTGGTCAAATGCACAAGGTAAGAAGGACCATGTACTAGTCTAAAGGAGTAGTTTCCAACCTTTTGTCTCACGTACCCCTGGGGCCTCTCATTTCTACTCCGTGCCCCCTGCTTCAATGGTGGGAAAGTGAATGACAAAAACTCCAGTTCATCAGGTAAAAGATGCTAAATACTTTCAAAATCTCTTTACAGTTAAAGGTTTTAAAATGTATTTTCTTTGACCATAATAATCAATAATACAATTTGTTTCATATTTATCTGAAATTATTCCAAATGCTCCCCGTACCCCTGATTGGAAAACACTAAAGGTTGAGGGTTTGAATCTCCTCACTTTTTTTCTATTGGGGAATTGTACGTTTCATGGAAAATTACGCAACAAATCTATACATTTATCATTTCTAAAGATTCGGAAACATTCGATTAAGCCGAGGACTGGAGTCAAATTTGGATATTCAACAAATTGGGTGAAAACAACTGAGTAACAGAACGTACAGATGAATGTGCTTTGGGCCATTTCTGAGATTGTCATGAAAAATCAAGACATTTAGATTTACTGCCTACTAGAAACAACTGTAGTGCTTTTTCAATGGCCTCAATTTTGGCACAATTCACTAATGATTCTGGAAAAAACAGTCATTTTATGTAAATATAAAAGTTGGGACGGTGAGACAAAGGCAGTGCAACCCAAAGAGGGACAGGCGCTCGCCCTCTGAGCTGAGTACATGAGTAAACTACACAGTTTGATGACGGAGCTCTTCATGTTGTTCCTGTGGCTCCTGGGCCCTCGGCTCTGGGCAGGTTTTTCTGGTTTCTGCGATGGCGGCCGTCGTCTGGATCCACTTTTATGTAACGATGTTTCCGTTACACCTGCACCACTGTGAACAACAGGTACGTGGTACGTCTGACCCCATTCCTCATCCAGAACACAATACGTAACAATCCAGAAATGCAAATACTCCTTTGGTTAAAGTGGATACATACCTGATCCAGCTCTTCAGTTTAGTGTAGTCAACAGATATAAAAGACTTTGAATTGCTGTCAACAAAGGTTTGGGATCTAAAAAAATTTATTTGGATTTATCTCGAGACTGACAAATGACTTCTAATTAAAAAGTTAAAAACATGGCTCTAAATGAGGATGATTACTATGGGGTGATCGATATCTGTGCCACCAGGAATTGCCAATTGGCTTGGTTGCCATGGTTTCCAGTTGCATTCAGCAGTTAGAACAGTGGATGGTAGGGCAAATTTCTGTTACAGCTGTATGGTTTAGCATTAAAGCACTGCTGATGATGTGAACATCAGAAAAAGTTAAGGAATATACCTCACAAAAACTTACCTCTAATGTTAGCTCAGTTTCCTTTTTCTGTTGCAAAATCCAGCAGCTGTAGCAGGAATTTGTCCCACCATCCGCCTCTAATATTTGTCATGACATCTCAGGTTTTCGCAGCAGACCTTTCCTTCCAAGCAGACTAATATTAGCCACTCCACATGTGGAACGCACCATATCTTAACATGTTATTTGTTTTATGCTTTTTGATTCAGACAAAGTCCACACAGTGAGAAGAAGTACTAAAGCGCTTTTATTGACTAAGTATCAATTTCTTACTCATATTGTCCTATTCTGACAATATCACACACAAACATCGTTTCAGCCCATGCTGCGCACACATAACATCCTGGGATTTCCTGATTTCTGTTCCCTCAAATCCAGCTTGCTTGTTACTATAGAGACGTCCATTCATTTTCCGAGCATGAGTGAGGCACTAGGACTCGGGCTGCTCTGCCTGAGGAGGAGTGGGTGAAGACGACGAGCCCTCGGTGTCTGAAAATGCCCTTTTGTCTCTGGGGACGGGTAGTTGGAGGAAATGGTGCAAGGCTTGGGCCACTTTGTCCGGACACATGTTGTAGACTGGATGAGTCGGTGCCTGCGGGAGAAGAGAGGGGGGAAAAAAAGCTTTAGTGGATTTTCTTTTTGTAGAGTGTTTGGGATTATATAACGTGATGTGGGTGTGACCACAGTTTTAGTTTTGCTGGCCTCTAGTCAAGCCGTTATGTAAGAAGCATTCCTTGCTCTAAAATAAATATGTTGCCTGGGGTTGAAAAAGAGAAAAGGTAGTTCTGAAAAAGAGAAAGGAAAGTCAAATTGTTTTTACTTACAGCCATACTGCAGACCATTCTACATGTTATTAGATGCATGGATAGACAAGTTGTATTTTCATGGCAGTAGAAAACTGTGGGTGCTTGAGGCTGGTTTGTTTCATGGAGGGCGCCATCCAATGGTCTTAATGAACTAGATGGTAATGGCAGTGACCACTAGAGGCGCTGTGGAGCTACATTCACAGCGGTTAATGTAAGTGTAAATTCCTAATGTAAATTCCTGCTTTTCACTAACATTTTATATTAATTTATAGCTTTCTAAATGCTTTCCAAACAAAAAATACACATTTTTATTATCAAAGTGAGTCTTCAACTGGAAACAACTTTTTGCCAATAAACAAACTTTGTTTCCATTCTCACAGAATGGAGCATCACAGTCCCGCCCACCAGCTCGTCTGTACACGCACGCGCCTCGGTGCCGGAAGTAATAATCCCATTCAAAAATTGCATAGACTTTTCGAAAACTTCTAATTGTACGAGTTTAAAAGCACGGGGGAGGCTAATCAGCTACATGCTAACTGCTAGCCATAGCGCGGATATTTTACACGCAAGAAAATACCTTGAAAACAGGGCGAAATATTTTTATAACTTTGGTTTATAAAGTTTTGTGTGTTTTATGCCCACAAGTCTCCACGTAGCTGATTAGCTGCTATCATTCTTTTAAACATTTCATATTCATTTTTTTCTAAAAGTCTATGCAATTTTTGAATGGGATTATTAGTTCCGGCACCGAGGCGTGTGCGTGTACAGACGAGCTGGTGGGCGGGACTATGATGCTCCATACTAGCCTGGCTCCATTGTATTAGATACATGCAATCCAGCCCGGCCAATCACACAGCGCAGGAGGCGGGAGTTTGCGATACGTCATTTTCAGTTCCAGAATTTCCCATAATGCACCCGGTCGAGACAAACCACAACAATCAAGATGGCGGCCACAACGGAGCGAAGGAGCTGGAATTGAAAATCCAGCTGCCCCAACCGCATATAACCAGACTGTCTCAACAGGTACAGTACTGTATAATACATGGAGGAAGCCAGGCTAACAGAATACAGCTCTGACGCCAAAACAGACCAGCACTTGGTTAAATATGATCAAGTTATATCCTTGAAAAAAGCTTGTTGGAGCTAGTAAAAAAACATGAACCATCATCATGTTTTAAAAGATTTTAATGTGTATTAGCCCAGTGCAATAAATGCTTTTTATAAAATGTAAATATAGGATTGTAGTATGGAAGGAGTGCCTTGGTTCTTCCTTTTTCTCTTGAGTTTCTGTTCCCTAAATGCCAAAGAGCACCTTCCCCAAAAAACGACTTTAGTGGTACTGACTTCCTGAGCACTTTGTGTACAGTTTCTCTCATGATCAAGTTATAATTGTTTCTGTTTCAGGCTTGTAGTATTTAATCAAGTGCATCTTCCCTCATCTAATCCCAGCGTACAGGTGGTTAGCGTCGCTTTCCCACTCGACCTCCAAAACCGCTCCGACATGCAAACCCCTCCAGACCCCAGCCCTGAAGTGGTCTAAAATGCTCCGGCGGAAAGGAGCCTGTGGATAGATTTGCAGTGGATCATTCAAATGAAGCAGTTTGGAAGAGGATCTAACGTATGTGAATGTTATGTTTGACAACCTGTAGTCAAAGCAAAGGGAAGCACCATCTACATGGAGACGAGCTGGAGACGAGCTGGAGACGAGCTGGAGACGAGCTGGAGACGAGCTGGAGACGAGCTGGTTATGTCCCGCTCCCCGCAAAGTTACTAGTCAGGTCTGAGGAGCAAACCACTCGCAATAAAGAAGCAGGAGAACCATGTGGTGAAATAAATGATTCTGTTTTCTTCCATTTACATGTTGAAATGTTGCGCAATGTGGCTTTAACCAAACATTTTATGAGGAACACTATATTCTAAAGCTAGTATCTGCACTTTGCCTACTCCGACTAGATTTGAAGTATTTTGAATTATTATTTATTATTATTATTATTTCTGCGAGAGAAACTGGAAACAAAGTGCTCAGGAAGTCTACACAACAGTAGTTTTATGGGGAAGGTGCTCTTTGGCGTTTGGGGAACAGAAACTTAAGAGAAAAACTCAGAACCAAGGCACTCCTCCCACACTACAATTCTTCATTTACATTTTCTACAAAGCCTTTATTGTACTGGGCTAATAAATATTAAAATCCACTTCTTGAGAAAGGCTTGTTGGAGCCGATACACGTGGAAGAATCCAACAACATATTTTAAAATATTTTAATATGCATCAGCCCAGTACAATAAAGGCTTTTTATAAAATGTAAATGGAGAATTGTAGTGTGGGAGGAGAGCCTTGGTTCTTTGTTTTTCTCTTAAATTTATTTCTGCATTGACCTTTTTGTAAAACGCAGCCTCTTCGGTTTGGCCTGATTTGATAACAGCGTCACCATTTTTTCATAAAAGTAACACATCTTTCAATAGTTCCATGTGACACTTCAGCATCAGAGGAGCTCTAATAATATACTGTACAGTAAATGTAAAACAAAATGAAGATTACAACAAATATACAAACACTGTTCCTGAATGGATTGTGTACTATAGTCAGATTTACAAAAGAAAGATGGATCAAAATGTCTAAGAAGGCCTAGACCTGTGCAGGTTCCTCTGACCAGTGTTAATTTTGGCAGCAAATTTTAATTTAGTTTTAGTCTTAGTCTTTTGACGAAAATGCAATTTGATTTTAGTCAAGATTTAGTCAAAAGAAATTGTGTTAGTTTTAGTCTAATTTCAGTCAACAAAAATCCCGGGTAAATTTAGTCGACTAAATTTGAAATATATTGACTAAACTTTACATTTATATTATTGTTTTCAAACACATTTAATAATATTCTCTGCTTCATGAAGTGTCTCCCACATGATTAAAACACAGAGCTGTTCCTTTGGAGGTGAATTTAAATGATACAAGGCTCTTTCAAACTGAACTCACTGAAGTTTGGATCATTTTAGTCTCTTATCGTCATTTTTATTTAGTCTTTTTTTAGTCGACGAAAATATCTGGAGATTTTAGTCATAGTTTTAGTCTCATGAACTAACTTTAATTTAGTTTTAGTCTGATTTTAGTCCCCAAAAATATTACTGTGACTAAAATTATGACTAAATATTTTAGTCGACGAAATGAACACTGCCTCTGACTGACAGCACCAGTGCACATCAGATCTGCACTCGCCTTCTCACTGTTACTGTAAGTGCATTTCAGTTACTAACAGGAACCTCTCGCCACAGTCGCCATCCTTACGGTAAACCACATCCTCCTCTGCTCCGCCTACTGTCGATGCTCATCAATTGATCGGCCTTAAAGCCACGCTGCGTCAACATTTCACCCAATAACAAAGCATCTACTCATGGGTGTGTTTTATTGGTAAATAACGTGCGTGTTTACCGTCCTCAGACCTGACTCGTAACTTTGCCGGGAGCGGGACATCACCAGCTCGTCATGGAGAGGTTGTTGCCTTGCCTTGACTACAGGTGCCCAAAACATAAGCATTACATTCGGTCGTGGTCTAAATATGGTTATTATAGCCACACTAGAGGGCGCTGCGTTTTTTGGTACCAATACAGGATATAATAGTATGTCCTGCCATTATTGTCGCAAAAATAGTGAGAATAATGCCAGAGAGCAAAAGTGCCACTGCGGCAAAGTGCCAAAGTTTCATTGTGCAGACTCTGTGGTTGTCAGCTGTTGCTATGCAGTAACATCACTTGCATTCCCTCTATATATTTTGAGCTTGTTCCTACCAATCTGTTGTTGTCCTTTCCCAGGATCAGGCCGTGATGCGACCGTAGGTTACCGAAGTGTTGAGCTATGGATAGTCCACTGAGGCAGTAACACGTGTGGTAGAAGTCTCTGGCTCTGCGGCGACAGACACAGACAGATACGTTAATAATATCCTGAGTGACCAGTTTTAAAAGCACAATACACATCAACTATGTGTGCAGCATGAAAATTAGGTGGATCCTTTTCAATCTAGATAAACTGGGTCTTAAGACTATAGTAAACGAAGTCTAAACTGCGTATAAACCATGTCTAACCCGGAAAAACACAAACTTAAAGCATGAATAACATAATATACAATTTAAATGAAGTGCAGGTGCCCCTGAGTACCACATGAAGAAAGCAAAGTACCAGTGTTAGATGTACCACCTCAGGTTGAGGTTGATCTTTACAAACATGTTCGGAGCTGCCTGTGACTCACATTAGTTCATATTTTAGTCTTGTTGATGATAATAGTCTTGACAGGTAGCCATTTTGGTGCCCGAAGCAGGAGGGATAGCCAATTAAATACACTTTTGAACTCACACCAATAATAATTTAATTGTGTGAGCCCTACAAAACCAGAGTTTCTCTGCTCCGCCCCTCAGCACTCTTCTCTCTCAGCGCTGTGAGCAAAGGCTCCCCAGAACACTACAGGGCATCTGAACGTTCTCCGATGTATTTATTAAGTTATGTCCATTAAAAGAACAGCAGGGTTCCCACTCTTACTCCCACTTACTATAACTATTTTTCAGGTCATTTCCAGGATTTTCCATGGCAGTTAAGTGCAAAAATGCATAAAAACATTGTGATTAGACATTTCGCGGTCCTCTCCTCACTCACCAGCCCCCCCTGTGGATGCGATCTAATAATGGCTAGACGTGTAAAGCATATGTTTTCTGTGGAACATGGTATAACGGGGGGTTCGGGGGTCCTCCTCTGGGAAAATTTTGAAGTAGAAGATCATTTTTCCTGTGTTTTGGAGCAGAAGGAGTTTGTCTTTAGTCTGGTGTGGTGGGCAAACTATCGCTTACATTCAATTTAAACAGAAAAGTAAAGGGAGGAGAAACATTTTCAAGGACATTTGACCTTTTTTTTGATATTTTCCATGTGTTTTCCATGACTAGCATCACTCAGCGGTGTTCTCCGTGCATTAATCATTGGCTGCATCAGCACAAACTTCTGTAACATTTCTTTCTCATTGTTCTCATTGAAAACAAGGCCATCTTTATCAAGTTATAATATTACGTCATGGACAG
>OMNZ01065117.1:5245-38915 GCA_900303255.1 Lesueurigobius sanzi | reverse complement strand
TAGTGCTAAAATGTTGAGAGGGAAATCAAGACACCAGGAGTTTAAGAGAAAAACTACAGAAAATGGGTCATACTCCCAGCAGCCCATCCAACTGTATACCACACCTTTAAGCTTTCAATAAAAATAAATAAAACAAGTCCCTTTTGATAAAATACAATAAAAACAGTACTTTTTATTATAGTACAGCTATAGTTGGACAAGTAATTTCACAAATAATTGTGATTAACTGCAATTAATTGCTGGATTTATTTAATCGCAATTAATTTTCTTAATCACGATTAATTTTCTGCAGATTTGCTTATTTCCATATGCATTGTTGATTTTTTTCTTGAATAGTGACAGATAACATAAACACACCTGATTCCAAAATGAAGAAATTAACCACAAGTTAATTTTATTTAAAATTATAAACATTTCTTTGTGTGACAGTGTTTGGTCCAAGTTCTTAAAATGGTAGTGCTGCCCTCTACTGTCCAGATGGTATTATTGACCATTACTGGCCTCTATTTACTGTGAAAGCAGTGCGGCACAGTAGCACAGTGGTTAGCGCTCCTCGTGCTTCACAGCTAGAAGGTCCTGGGTTCGATCCCGGGCCAGGACGGGGCCTTTCTGTGTGGATTTTGCATGCTCTCCCCGTGTCTGCGTAGGTTTCCTCCGGGTGCTCCTGTTTCCCCCAACATGTACAATAGGATCCCCTCTGAGGCCAGGACTCCCCCGAGAGTGGGACTTTCCTGGTTAAAATGACACCATTCATTAATATGCATGACGTCATCAAAAGTATCGGTATTGGCATAAAAAGTATCGTATCGTGCCACAAAATATCACGATATATCGGAAAATCCATATACTGTCAAACTCAACAGCAATATTTTACATTTCTTGTGTTCTCGATCCCTTTAGTTGTACTCTGCTGCCCACCCTCTTCCCCTTTACTCACCTCCGAAGCAGCACTGGGGCCTCTGTAGTTATATGTATATGTTCGCTCAGTTATGCTACGGCTAATATTATTAATATTATTTGTATTTGTTTCACTATCATGAAACTTTGCGACTCGACAACTGGAGCGGCTTTCCCAGCTCCGACCTCCGACCTGCAAGGACAAGCATTATTTAGTGTCGTGGTAGAGTATTTTCCCCATATTGCTTTGATGTCATCCCAGTTCTTTAATCAATCACATGATACGTCTGCGTGGCTTGACTAACGCCGCGCAGAAAGAGGCAAAGTGTTTTTGACAGACTTATTAGGGGGAGTTCAAGGCTTGCTTTTAACACTTAAAGCAACTGGCCCAACGCTGATAGACATCTTTAGTTTCTTGGCTCCTCTCGTCTCACTTGGGCCTGTTGCGTTTTATGCATGCATAGCTAGAACAATCAAGGTCACAATTCCCTGCTGTTTCGCTCGCGTATACCACTTTTCAGTCTATTCTACACCTATTATAGGCCCAGGTATATAATATTTTAATAGATCCCAAAGAAAGGAGGAACCAAAGTCAGCAGTTCCTTCATAACCCTGTGCAAAACTTTTAAATAAACTTTTAACTGTGTCTAGCAACAACACAAATTGGCTAGTAACATATCGGCCATGAAAAATGTGTCCAGTATAGGGGTGCGCAATATTAACAAAAAATAATATCTCGGTATTTAAGGGGACATTATTGATAACAACCATCAAAAATACGTAAAAATGTGCTGGTAAATGTATTAATTTAGATCGCTGTGTCGGAAAAAAGATAATTGGCTTTGATTAAACTGCAAGAATTCAGAAAAAAATGATTATACCTTTTTTGAGAGATTACACATCATGTATATTTAATTTTTATTTTTCAGCAGCCGTTTTTGCAGCTTTTTGTTCATTTCTTGACTTTAAAGATATACTCAATATTTGTATACCATCCAAACAAAAATTTCGAAGACGATATATTGCCCACCTCTGTCCAGAATATGCATGACAGATGGTTGATTGACAAAACTCATCTTGAAACACACTCTAACATCATTAAAGTAGTTTTAGTCAACTTTTTCAGTCAGATAGTGTGCACGTCAGCAGACAGGAAGCCATACCTGCTACATTATGGATGAGGCGGCTCATTGATTACAAGTGATAAGTGGTATTGACAGGAGGTGTGAGGAGAGCCGAAAAAGTGTTGATGCACAGGTTTATGGTTGCAATGGTGTTTTCCCTGCAGACCCGGGCAAAGGCGGGGAAGATCTAATGGCTTTAGTCACACATTAGCATAGGCCGCCGTTGTATCACAACGCGCCGCGTTTTAATGAGAAACACTGGGACCCTAGATGTAGCAAAGTGAACTAAAAGATTCACTTAGGCAAATTGATGCACCTTACTCTGAGCTAACTGCTTTAAAGCAATGTCCTAATGAAATGTAAGGCTGTGGTGTTAACAATGCGCCGAGTGAAGAAAGATGGTTTTTGTTTGTTATGCCAGAAAGTACACTCAGATATTATCAAGTTGAAGGACTTGTGTCGAGGAGTTGTTGACTGCTTTGTTTCTGTCTCATGAAAAAAGAAAATACAACTTGGATATCTTGCTTTGCACTAAAAAGACAACACTAAAGTTGGTAAGAATTTGTTTTGAATTTAAGAAATATTCAGTGCTTGGCAGGAGTTAAAAATAAAGATTTCTTTTCTATTTTTTGCTAAAAGATCATATCACAATCATTTATCAAATCAAAACTAGGGCTGGGTACTGTTTTGGTTACGGCAATTCTATACTAAATATTGGTCATCTAGAACAGTGCCTCTCAAACTGTGGTCCGCAGACTACTAGTGGTCCGCCAGCGCCGCATGGTGGTCTGCAAGAAAAATCCATTTTGTGCTGATGCTAGGGGACTTTTGCGCATAACTCTGGAACGGAAAGTGATAGTGTTTTTTTGTGTTGTGTTGAAAACTGTGTTGAGCCCCTCTCTTTATCATCAAACTGACAAAAATAATGAAATAATAAAAAACTGCTGCTGTGAGGACATATTTGGCAAAATGCTGCTTTGATTCACCTCCTGAAAATTTCATGAACTAATTTGCAATGTTGCATTGACAGTTGCAGTTTATAGTCCAAAGTAAAAAGACACATTTGTAACAGATCACTCCATGTACTAAGCTACAGCATTTGCTCTTAAAAAGAAATCCATTGTTAATATCTTTATAATTGTGAGGTATTGACATTGTCAGGTTCTGCATTTGGAATCAGGTTCATTTGATGTAGGTCTAAATCCAAAGCATAATCATAATAATGATCATAATATCATTTATTGAAGTATTTTTGGCTTGCCCTGTGTTAGGGCGACTTAGTGGGTTAGGTGGTCCTCAAAACATTTTTGAGGAGCAGAAAATGGTCCTTTGTCTGAAAAAGTTTGAGAAACACTGATCTAGAACCATAAAACAGAACAATAATGGTAATTTATTCCATAAAAGACTATTGCTTTTACTTTTTTATGATTTATTTGATCTGAAACAACCAAGTAAGTTTGTTTAGTGCTGTCTCAGGACCCGCTAGGCATCAAAACTTACTCTAAAGAAAAATATATCGTTTTTGGTAGCCCTCCCCCCAACCATTTTCCAATACCATACTGGTTGGTATCGTTTAGTGGTACCCAGCCCTACTCAAAAATAATTGTTTATTCGTATTGATCATTCTTGATTTCTTGATTGTAGTTGGGACTCAAATCCATGACAGCTTCACATTTTAACATTCATTTTCATTTGGTTAGCAAACTTTAGGAAGCTTTATTGGTATTACCAGCCTTTCATTTGTTTGTTTATTTATTTGGGACAGTGTATGTTAACGAACACACACGAGAACCATGCATGTAAACACACCATGGGCTCATTTCCATCCGTTGTCCCAAACTCGCACTCACAAACACACTGTCACTCATCCTCATCTATTGTACATGTTTTTTAGTGGTAGGGGAAACCGGAGAGAACATGCAAACTCCACACAGAAAGCTGTGAAGCACGAGCGCTAACCACTCTGCTACCGTTCCTGTTCGACGCATATATATTACTCACCGATAATTGAGTGGCTCAGTTCCTACCTCAGTTCAGGTGGAACTTTTAAATATTAAAACCACAGCAACTACAGAATAGATGTTTTGTTCAATATTGTTTCCAAGCGTTGTTGGAAAATTACCCGGGTAGACAGAGTATGAAAGCATAATGGACCGTGTTCGTAACAGACAATTGAGCTAATTCAACAGACGCCATCTCTTTTATCTTTTTATCTGAAAATACCGGCGCTCTCCATCGAATCCTGAAATCATGTCATTATGCCATTACGTTCTGCTTGTGTACACCACTCAAATGCCAATAGAGTGAGTTAGCGCGCTCATGTGACCGGCCCCGTCCCTGACCTTTCCGCCGCTCCTCGCATGTCTCCCCCGTGTTTCCTGTTTGCATTATTCAATCTCTTACTCTATAGCATTATTCTCGCCAACACAACTACATGCCCTAATGCGGCGCGACGTTCGCTCCTCTCTGTCACGGTGCGGTGAGCGGCGGACAGCCCGGGATTCACTTAGACCCCGCAGAATGAGAAAGACAGGCCGGGATAAAGGGGGGAATGAGGAGAGGCGAGGACTGGGTGAAATTTATGCCGTGGCACTGTATACGCCTGTGTGTGTGTGTGTATACCTGCAGGCAGCGTTCGGCCCCAGAGGTGATGGTAAACACGCCACACTCAAACGCTTTCTATTAATTGATTGGTCTCATTGGAATTCAGTGTGGTGGTTTTCATTTAGCTTTCCATGTTAGTGATTCAGTTGGCTCATAAAAAATGGATGGAATGCGAAAGTGTAGTGGTATAAAATGCTCATAGATGCACACGGCTAATAAGGGATCAATAAAATATGCAGGCGCGCTTAAGAAGTACGTGGTACAAGCCGCATACCAATAACATTCACCGGTCGGTTCACAGTTCACAACATGCTAAAGGTGTGTCTGAGTCATCGTCTATATTGGCATGTGAAGTGGTTAGCCTCATCATTAGCATTGCTGCATCAGCCTTGAAGTCATTAATGTTGTGGATCATGGTAGTTTCTTTCGTGGCTTTGTAGAGGTTGTGATCTGATCTGGGCTGTGATTGGCTGTGTTATGCATCTCGTTACCATGTACCATTTTTCCTGCACTTTAGAAGTAAGGAGCAAGCAGTAACTAATAAGCAAATAATAAATAAAAAATGCATACATACTGTACAGCAGGGGTCTCCAACCTTTTTTACACCGGGAGCTACTTTTGTGTAACAAAAATGGCAGTGAGCTACTTATGCTTCAATGAAACATGTGTAACTAGGCCTATAGGACTAACAAGATGATAATTCAACACATTAAAAGAAAAGTACAGTATTTCCCGCTTTATACTTTGCTAGATTCAGCTAAATGTTCGGAGATTATTTGTTCAGAACTAGTTGGAGATCCCTGCTGTACAGTATATGCACAGGATACATCTTCTGTAAACAACAAAACACTGTATATTTTCTCCACTCTCCAGGTCTTGTTATGTATAAAACCTGCTTATTCTGCACTTTCAATTACAAACATGTTCTGAAATGCATGTGTCACTTTAGCAGTTTATACAGTATTTTCTCACATGCTATTGCTCGAGGACATGTGCAAAATGTGCACAGTGAACTGAAACGATTTTTATTCATATCTTTTTAAAAATAAATTGTAAATCTAATTATAAATGACTTGGCATAACAACCTCCATTAGGTATTCTTGGTGCGTCCCCGTCCAAAACAGCTCTTGGACAGGCACAGGTGCAGTCACCTTTGCTCCTCTCTCAGCAGCCTCCACAATATGCCTCCCGCAGTCTGAACCACATCTCCTCTGCTTCCTGACTTTTCATTTTCACCTCGCAGTATCCTTGTTCCACTTCCACCTGTCACCCTCACACTGCCAGCAGGAGACAGCCAGGGCGGCCCATACACAAGCACCTATGGAGGGTCACGCCGTGGCTGCCTGACGTGATCCTGCCAGTGCAAAGAATATAATGTGTTCTTCGTATTACTAGAGGCACAAAACAAGGAATAAGCAGCAGGTGTAAGTGACAGCGTTTGGCTGTTGTTGTTGATAGGGAGGAACATGTGCAATCTGTAGCTTGTGGGGGCTAAGGAAAGCTGGTGACTTCCTGTATGCAAGTCAAGTAATATGCTTGATTCATATACAGTTGTACACTCTGAGGGCCAATTATCAAAACTAAAGACTAAATAGCAAAAGCAAACTGGAAAATATCCAACTGGTGTTGCACATGAGCAAACACTTGGTAAATGACCACCTTTGTGTATTTGAATCCACTAGGTGACTTACTTCAGGGGTAAAGGCTCCTGTTCCGAACTTTTTTCTTGTATAAAATGCTACATAGAGTTATTGTAAAAACAGCAGAACAGCAATGTTGCCTCTGTATGCTTTCTGCATCTGATTATAACAATCGGTCACAAACTCAGAGTGAAATGCTGATACACTGGGATTTGTTGGTGTGGGCAAACTGCTGTCAGAAAGTTGTAAAATGTGCATAAAATGTTATGCATGTGAAGAATCTGGATGTGCCACTTCCTCCTGCAGTAAAGCAAACTCTAAGGGAAAGCTGGCAATAAAGTATTTTATATAACAAGGTAGTTGACACTGCATCAAGATGAAGACTGATCTGGGCTGGAGTAAAGTGTACTTTCATGCAAGAGAACATGTTGTTGACTGCTGTCCTTGATCCTGCTGTGTACAGTTGTTCGAACAACCACAGCTTTGTGTGTGATCTTCTCGATGGTTTTGCTTTTGGCCGCTTATTCAAAGCTGTTTATGCTCCTGTGTTTGGCAGTTTTATATCTTGACTATTCCATTTAAATGTAATGGGCCCATAATTTGTATGTGTGGATATATAAGACTAGCTCATTTTCTCTCACTTTTGTTCACTTGTATCATAACAGCTGCGACTATTGTTATCTCCAAGCGAAAATTATAGGTTTGCCGCTGTCATACACATATACCACAAACAAACCGCTTGTATAAGTTTTCATAATATATTCAACAAAGCATAGCCTGGAAAAATGGGTCTTTGAAATAAAGGTGATTACAATGCTTCAGTGTGTTATCGCTTATGCATTTTGTTCTCTTCTTTTTGCAGTTACATTGTTGGATTCTATGTCCGCTTTGGCCGACCTGGGCTGGGAGGCATATCCAAATGAAGGGGTGAGTAATACAGCACTACACACGACAGACAACAGAATAATATTCTATATTATTATTATATATTATAGTATGTAGGAATGTTCTCAAGAACTGGGCCATGAGCAGAGGACTATATTAAATGCTGTCTATGTCAGAAAACTGTAATAGGCTGCTTTCACTTGACATCACAACACAGAGACTGTAGTTTAAAACTGTGGTAGGATTTCTATGTTGGTAGCTATAGTAACCATCAAAATGCAGATTTTTCAAGTAGGTTTATGGCTAATTCAGTATGTTACTGGGACTATCCACATGAAACAAATACTGGCACAAAGTTCAACGTCTTTGTCAGCACAAATGAACTAAATTCTAATTATTTTCTCATAATACGTTGTAAAAGTGGTGACAATATTCAGAAAAACCTCAATATGATTTTGGTCACACCCAAAAGATTAATAAAGGGATGCATCGACCACCGATACCACGAGTACGAGTACTTTGATTTGAGTACTCGCCGATATGAGTACAAGGCATTTTCTTCAAACATACATCTTGTAGCTGGGTTAAAGTGATTAGTTATCCTTTCCATTAACTTCATTTAGCATTTATCAATACTTTTAAGAATGTAATAAGTAATAAGCATAATAAGAATTTGTATGATTTGTTTTTTGGGCCTCACTGTTCATTTAAGATGAAAATTATAGGAAATATTTATGTCCACATTGTACACTGTTCATATCCAAAAAATACTCAGATCCTGTGTTGTATTTGTATATAATAGTACTTAGATGGTTACCTATTATTTTAACTAGACTGGCCTCATGTTGCAGTGACCTCACTACAGCTAGCGTGGGAATAGATTTGGTTGTTTTTGCGAGCTTGCGAGGTGCGCAAGCTCATGTGCGACCACATTAATGAGTACGAGTACGAGTACATGAATATATTAATATGGCCGATTTGGAGTCCTAATCCGGACCCTCACAAATAATGATCAGGTTAAACATCCTTGTAGATTTGAAGAGTTCATTTGCAAAAGCAGATATCTCCGTTTTGAATTCTTTGCCAAATTGTTCTAGATTTTGATCACCTTACTCTACAGATGACACAAGTAAAATTAAAGTTGAATCAATTTGATAAAGAACAAGTAACTGAATAGGTCTGATCATCAAAAAAAAAGCTACGCAAAGGGAAAATCACAAGCAAATGTTGATTTTTGTAAATGGCACTTATCTGTTTTTGCAAATGAACTCTTCATTTTCTGTTTGTAGATTTCCTTCAGAAACCGTTCCACTCCCATAGAGTTGTATTGGCCCCTGCCCTCCATCTGAGATAATTACATCAACACGTTCTAGAGTGCGACCACAAGCCATTAGCATGCCCTTCACGTGAATATCTTTCTTCGTGTAGCTATACAATATAATCAAGATATCATTCCTGGTTCAACAACAGCATCCAAAACTAGAAGCCTGGGAGGCAGAAGAAGTTGTTTTTAGACAGCGCTGGCTTGTTGTGCGGTCTAAATCGGGACTCAGCGCTCGGGAATTCACAAATTATTTCCAGGGTGCTGAAAACGCTGTGCCACCGAAGACGCCATTTATTCACGGGCCTCGGATTTTTTTGGGGAGATGGAACGAACAGAGGGCGCTGGTCTAAATATTACTTATGTAACCTTTGCAGACTGGCGTTGCTCGGAGCGGGTTGCGTAAGAAGCCCTTTTGCAGGTATATGGGTTGAGGGAGTTCAGCCATATCACATCAAGAGACAGGAAGCCCAGAGCATTCAGGGCATAAATAAGAGCTCGTTCTGTATGTCAGTCTTGCACTAGAAGCGGTGAATGGGACGGGATTAATTCTATTTCCCCTTGAGTCACACTTCCATTGCGCCATTATACTATATACTGTGGTAAATTGCGAGATGCCACACAGCATTTCATGGTTTGGGTGCAGCAGGGGAACAGGGCTATAGTGCGCATGGACTCAAGGATATCAAGTTCACCTAATTGACAGGGTCTGATTGTGTAGCCGCAGCGTGTTTATTTGGCTTCAATGGCGTAGGTGCTTTCAGAAGAACAGAATCCTTTCCATCTGTGCCTAAGAGGGTCAATCTCATTTTGGACCAACAAGTTATTTATGGGAAAAATGGTACTTGTGCACAGACAAAGGCGAAACATGTGTTATGAGTTTGGCCCTCATAGCGCTGACACTTACATTGGATCAAAAATGTATGAAAGACTGTTTTTTTTTTTCAATTGCCAGGTTTGCACTGTAAATTCACAAACTTCTTAAAGGTCACAGGCAGTGACTGGACTCAGTTTTATAGTTTCCCAAAGTTTCTCGCCATAAACCATTAAGAGTGCAGGCTGAAATATACTGTGAAGTAAATTATTTAAAGAACATGGCCACCATGACAGTGGTTTTAGATTAATGTGGGCTCTGAATAAATAAATAAACACATGCATACATAATTTGGAATGATCTAGTAGCCACCATGATGTCAGAGGCTAAGCAGGGATGGGCCCGGTTAGTCCTTGGATGGGAGACAATGTGGGAAAGGCTTGGCAGGTAGCCCATCTGAGTGGTTTGTGAGTGGTTGGTTGGTGTTTGTCAGAAGGTTCGACCCGTCAGTGTACTCCAATGCCAGCTATGGCTGCATACACAGATTGCCACCACTATGCCACCGCTACCGAGTATGGAGTGAATGAAAAATGCTCCTTGTGCTTTCAGTGACTTGTGTCATGTGAAACATGGTGAGGTGAACTTTTATCGTCCCTGTAGGGAAATTTGCTCTCTGCATTTGACCCATCCTTCGATGCTGCTGGAGTAACATGTAAGGAGCAGTGGGCGAACACAGAGCAGTTCCCCGTGTCTCCCACGGTCAGAATCACTTGGCAGAAGGATATACCTACTGTGCACGTTTTAGGTTGATGGGGGAAAACCGGCGACATGGAGGAAACACGTCCACACATGCAACACACAAACTCTACATTAAAAGATGCAAAAATGCGTTATGCAAATATGTTTCCATTCCTCTAAAACTAATTCTATAGAAGTCAGTTCTCTTTGTGTTGATCCCAAGACTGGATAAATAGAGAGTTCATTCAGAAGTGTCTGGTTCAAAGTTTGTCTAAAGTAGAGCAGCACACATGCAAGAGAAAATAGAGATATCCGATGACTGTCTTGGTGTGTTTTAGTAACATCTTTGTTTTGGTTTTGAGTTGTGATGGCTAAAAACTTGTAAATCTCACTCACTCACTTCTATATACATAGCTGCTTTTTGCCATATGGATATTGCAACATCTAATCCTGTGATAACTGCAACAGTATTTATAATTTGGCAACAAGATATTGTGCTGCCCTAAACACTATGCTAAGATCTCAAATATATATTTTTGTAGCTGCTTTGGGGGTGAAAGTTCAAAGAATAGAACACGAGGAAGAAACAGATAGCAGCACACAACTAAACAAAAAGATCAAGATAAAGTATTTTCCCACAATTAGTGCTCTGTAGCCAAGGGTTTCCTTGCTGTTGGTCCCTGGACTAATTCTATCAGCTGCTTAATCTGGACACGGAAATTGCTACATTTAATAAAGCTGGTTAAGTCTGAGCTTTCATCTTTGTTGTCATTGGGCTTTGCAGAACATGAAACTGATGCTATCAGTCCAGATAAGAGAAAGTGCTTTTGTGGCAAGGGTTTAGTCAATCCACAAGGTACAAAACACAGCTATTTCCAATTATAAACATGGTAGGGTACTATAATTTAATTATAGATTAATAAAATTAGTAAAATATAAGATTAGTAAAATGTACAATTTTTATACTAGTTCACTGAAAAGCTGAGATAAATAACAACTAACTTTAAAATGGTTTGAACTGACATACAAAATGATGAATGATGTCAAAATATTTCCATAGATCGAGTGCTGTGGGGGCAAATAGAGCACCGACTGAGAAAGGATGTTGACAGGACAAGCTGTTCTGAAGTTTCATATAAGGAGGGATTATCTAGTTGACCTTTCACATTTAAAACCACAGATTGGGCTAAACAAGAGCAAATTCTGACCAATCACAAAGTAACGTCTGCCTGAATTAGCCCAAACCCACACTTGACTCCTGGAGGTCAACTTTAATCCGAGCCATGCAGCGCCGGATATGGCAAAGACAGGGCGAAACGACCCACTTCTGTCACCAGCCGGGGGTGTTCCCAGTGAGGGACGTAAAACAGATACAAACTAATGATGCTGCAAAATGGACGCCCCCTCCCCGATTCCTCAATGTTCAACTCCTTCTTCGGCTGTCACCGCTAAAGCCATTCCAGACTTCACGGGCCAATTATCCTCATAGGTGAAGCCATCGGATGATTGCAAAAGCAGGGATATTATGCTAAGCTGGTTGAACTTAGACTGATTCGACATCTCTGCTTCACTTCAAAGCAATCAGGCGAGCTGCGTGCTGATTGGCTGAGGTGATTGAGGGTTCAGGAAAGAGGGGCTATTTGCTACATGCTAATTAGAGCTCGCCAACAAATGTCAACAGTTTTACCAACAACAAAAACTAGGTAGTTTGACATGCTCCTGGAGGAGGGGGACATTTACACACACTTAGATAAAGCCTCGGGAAAGTCAGGTAACAAGGCCCAAACTCTTGCTTTGATCGCTGAAGTCCTGGTTTAATTGAGATACAAAGCCTCTTCAGGAAATTTAATTAAATAATCATTTACTTCTTATAAATGTCTACTTCACCCCCTTTTTAGACTCAAAAATAAAGGTACTTGCCACAGTTTCCAAATTTATTGTCATTTTTTGTGGTTTATTTGAGCTGAAACAACCACTTTCTTTAGTGTAATCTCAGGACAAAAATACTTTTTCGGTACCAGTCTTCGGTACCTTTATTTTCCACTACCATTAGTTTAACAGTACCAGCCCTATCAATGATACATAATCAGCTAAAACCATCTACTAGAACGATGTTTCCCAGCCAGGGGTATGTGAGAGGTTAGCAGGATTAATCCAAGCAGGCTTGGATTTATTTCAGATAAAAAATAAGATAAAACAAATGTATTTCAAAGAAAAGCATGAGAGAAGAGAGTGAGAGTTATAGTCATTCACTTTCTAGCTAATCAACAAAACCATAGAGGCAAGGGGTACCCGTAGAATAAATGAAAGGCGTACGCAAGGCAAAAAAGGTTGGGAACCACTGTGCTAGAACACTGATATATTCTTGGCTTGTCCCCAGCAGCTAATACATAACCTGTTTGCTACAGCTCAAGATACTAGTCCTAACAACGCACCTGTTCTTATAAGACAAGCTCAAGAAAAAAAACAATAAACAGACTTGCCAACTAGGGCACCAAACCGCGCACCAGGAAGTGGCAGTAATCCAGCCACTCCAAACTGGGCCCACAAAGAAATAAACAAAGACATCATAAAGCTCTCTTTATCCCTCAATGACTATTCCCATAACTGCCTTAATCACCGCTCCCCACGGACTGGCTTTTGTGTGTGCGTGTGACCGTCCTGTGATGTCCGACTGGTCTCAGCTCTGCACAGATGGGTCCATTTAGCTGCCAGACACGCCGCTCGTAATTTTCCAAACATTCATTTTCTCTCTCTTTCATTTTGTTCTCAGGTCCACATATCACCTCTGAAAATATTTGGTTTTCCGAGTAGACTGGACCAGAATAATCACAGGCCTGACCCAGGGGCAAAATTAAGAAGAAAAATATAGACTAATGCAGACTCAAGTGTTTAGTGATGTGTAAATATGAAGATTAAACCTTGTTTTTTTGTTTTAACAGTAATAATGCAGGTTAAAGGAACAGGTGACTACTTTCCATACTGAGATATGTTCTTACCTGAGCTTAGGCGAGTTGATGCGTACCTGTCTGGTCTTTGTGCGTGCCCTCAGTCACACACAAAGACCAAAGATGTTGTTAACATATATAGACTCTGCCAGCATATTCCCCCCATTTGAATATGCTAAGAAGGCTAAGAATGCTAACAACATCTTTGGCCAGACAGGTACGCATCAACTCATCTAAGCTCAGGTAAGAACATATCTCAGTATTCCTTTAACCTCTTAAACCCCAACTTGTGCCCAATTTGGGTCCTATAGGGGTTATGAGGTTAAGCCAGACGAAACAAGCTCTATAACTACCACTTGTACATCGTGATTGGGCTAAACCAGAACAACAAATGACCACGAATCAGGACTTAATAGATGATATCAAAGCTTTAGAAGGGGCTTAACTAATCCCAGACGTAGGTGTGGTTTATACCCTCACTACTGCACGCACCGCGCTTATGTTGTAACACAGTGCTATACAACTGTCACGGCGCCACTCTTTATGCAACTGTGAATAGGTTGTCAGTGGCATTTATTCCAGCTAAGTGCAGCGGTAGCCCTCTTTCTACTCTCCTTCTTGTGACAAAGTGCTCGGGTCAAGATCAAGAGAGCGGCAGGCAGGCCAACACAGTGGAGGCTGCGGTTCGACGTACAGAGATTATAATCAAGAGAGCGCTCGCAAAGTAGAAGAAGGCTGTGCGGTTCTGTTTAAGCGCTCGGGATTTGGAGGTGAAACTTGACATGCTTTTGCTGCGTTGCTGGACCATCACAACAGATTAGGATCAAGAAACCGAATGCGCTGTGCTTCTTTTAAACTTGGAAAGCTGCAGTCGTTTCGTAGCTGTCGCAGCTTTCTGATTTTCCATCATATCCTTAGAAGTGTGTGGTCAATGCAGGTGCGCCATAACTCATGTCCACATGTTTCTCAATGGCCGTAAGACGAGATGCGCTCACCTCTTTGCGTCGGTCTTAGGATGATGACAGGAAGCTTGCAACAAAGATGGTGGTCCACTCAAGTTTGACCACAATTGGGGGCTTTTGTGCCTTCATACAGCTGTAGAGATTTTCATGCGTTTTCTAGAGGAATCCAGTTAGCTCCCCTTTAAGTGGATCAGAGGACATGGTGACCGCAAGCGTTTCTTTTCCTTTCTTAAGAAACTGAAAATTGGATTGGTGTGTTGGACGTGCGCTCGAGTCCAGGCTATGTCTTCATGCGCAAAACGTGTGTATGTGGTTGTGTGGGGAGAAATGTTTTCCCGGTGCAAAAAGTGTTCTCAATTACGGGCCCAGTTAGAAGTGGAAACAGATGGCGGCAGATGACGGTAGACAAAGTAGCTCTGTCCTACCCAGTCCTTCTTGTTCTCCGGCCTTTCCTCGTACCACAAACTCCTATACAAGTGTTAAATGTCGTATAGACTCTTGGAAAATATACTTGTGCGCAACAGACAAAGGCAGTCCTTCAGTCACCATGATACACGGGCCATCACTCATAATGAAACAGACATGCCATGCTCGCTCACGGCCAAATGAGGCGCACTTCAATGAACTTGAGCCAGTTTCCCATGAGCACTTGCAGGTATATGGAGGGGCCCTCCAATCACGGATGATGAAACAAACTACTGATCCACTTGTGGTGAAGTGGCCTTGCATAAGATTGATCTCATAGCATGAATCATATCATTTCTCAGTTAACGTGATATGTAACTCTAAAGAACTCAATAGTCGCGAAAGGAACATTTACTCATATCTACCATCCCATAAAAGCGATCGCGATGTCGTCATGTCCTTCGGCTCGGGTAGGCAACATGAATATTGAAAATAAATAATAATAGTAAATAATAGTTCTATGATCGGCAAAAACATTGTTCACAAGCAGAGCATTGCTTCTCTGGCGTTGTAACAGAAATGTGACTTAAATAAACTGAGCTACATGTCTGATGTGGAGGTGGGAGATACATCGTCTACAAGATTATATTGAAACTGTTGTTTGGAGGCAAAGGCAAGAAATGAACAAAAATCTGCAAAAACTGTTGCTAAGAATAAAATTGGCATATCTTTGATGCGTAATCGCTCAAAAAAGTATAATAATGTTCTTTTGTCTGCAGTTTGTTCAAGATTATTATCCTTTTGATGACACACAATCTAAATTAATACATTTACCAGCATATTTTTTTACATATTTTTGATGGTTTGTAAAAGTATCGTACGATTATCGTAACCGAGACAGTCCCACTGTTTTTTGTTTTTATCATATTTGTTAATATCCCCCACCTCTAGTCTGAATGCATCAGCTGTTACTTAACGTTCACCAAGACATCCGCCGAAAATTGCGGAAGAAAACAACAGCAGCGATCACTGGCCATGCGACAAACCGTAAACTCATGCAAAGATAAGATAGTTCTTTACTGATCTCACAATGGAGAAATGTACATGTTACTCTTAAGACAGGATCACACAGAGGGGTGCATAAAAAAAGTCAGGAAAATGTGCCATCAGAGAAGAAAGTAAGTTTGCAAACAGGTAATAATAATACTAAAATACAGGTAAATGTGTCTTTTCATATATCAATAAAAACTGTATAGACAACTCTTATCTACACTGGATAAGAAAATAAGATAAACTCTAGAGGAAAAACCTCCTTAGCAGTTCTTTACTTCTGGCACAGCTGATAAAAAATGACTACTCTGCACCAAACACAGTAGGCAATTACATCTCAAATTCAATGCGCTTGACCCTTGTTAAATTGTGGAATATTGATGTCTTTATACATTCCACGCCGTCCTAACATGTACACCTGTGTCTTCAGTGGGAGGAGATCAGCGTGATGGATGAGAGGAACACACCCATGCGGACGTACCAGGTGTGCAACGTGATGGAGGCCAACCAGAACAACTGGCTGAGGACGCGCCACATCAGCAGGGAGGGAGCACAGCGGGTCTACATCGAGATCAAGTTCACTCTGAGGGACTGCAATAGCCTGCCCGGAGTGCCCGGCACCTGCAAGGAGGTCTGCACAAACTCCAACCAACATTTTAACACTAGATAAAGAGGCTAAAACTGATCAATTGAGAAGTCTACATCTCTTAAGACATCCAGTTAATAAAAAGTGCTCGAATTTGTAGTGATACAGACGTGCTTCCAAGGTGTGAAAACATTGTGAATACATTTGGCAGAGCGATTCAGATATTTTACAGTACTATGTTGTACGTATTATGTATATTATTGTACACAACTATTCTCATTTCTTGCATAGCCCTGCTTTATGCCTTTTCCATATACAGTTCAGTTGTGCTCCAAAGTATACCCTTTTAATCTTGAATGATAACACAAGCTCCATCTGCTTTTCCACTCATGGTTAGTGGTTGTGTGAAGCCATTTATTGCCAAAGAACTGACTTTACTCATGAGTGGAAGGTTTTTGTACCCTAACATTCTGCCAGGGTATGTCAACTTTTGAGCACAACTGTATTTGGGGGAATAAAGCTAAGGCAAACACAATTCTTGCTAAAACAAAAAAAAAATAACACAGTTCAAATTCTTTTCACCCCCACAGTTCTTCTTTATATCACTTTGACTGCAGTGCCCGGTCGGTCTCTCATCTCTCTAGTACGCTCCTCAGTTTTCACTTGCCCATCTGTGTGTGCCCCCTGCCACTTCACTCTCTCATTACTTCTGCTGAATGAGCTCCACACAGACTTGGGCTTGAACGCGGCTCACTGGCCATACAGACAGATGGGCCGAAAGAGCTGAGCAGAGGCAGCAGAATAGAACTCTGGGAATATCACATTGGATAGATACTTATTCCCACTGTCTGCCCGGCTTTACATTGTCTGCATTAGGTCTCGTCTGATGACTTCAATTTCATAAGTTTGACAGGAGTTACTCTCTCTTGCAGACCTTCAATATGTACTACTACGAGTCCAACAATCCCAACCTGTGGTTCATCAAAGAGAGCCAGTACGTCAAGATAGACACCATCGCTGCGGATGAGAGTTTTACACAGGTATGGTGCATAACAAATGTCAAAGAACACAGCACTCTGCAATGTTTGTAAAACAATACTGTCATAATATTTTTAATTTTAAAAAAGGAAAAGAGAGGACCATTTCATAATCCTCCTAATTCATAAATCTTCAATGGGGAAATAAAGTTGAACATTGTTTTTCAACTTTTCTCTTGTGTAATGTGCACTTATTTGCAAATACTATAATGCTATATCAATAATACATTTGGGTAGAAGTAGTTTTACGATTCCCGTGGTTATAAAAGCTGACGGTAGGTTAATCGGAAGAATTCTAGGAGCCACGGTAAATTGTTCCACATGAGCCGAAGTGCGTAGGTGTCCAAACGAAGCGCACTCAACGGAAAAGGCTGTTCCACCAAAAATGCAAAAGTCAGCGGCAGGTTAAATAATCCAATGTGCAGAGCAGAGGGGAAATCTTTCCCATCCTTGCTTGATAATTACACAACGTGGCCAAAGGAAGAGAAACAAAAGAACCATGTGCAGCGCTGTGATTGTTATGTCAAAGCCAAAGTGAAACTACAAGTGCATGGAAATCAGCTGTATCTTTTTTTTTAAACATAGGTTAAATAAAAACCTATTGAACATTCAGCCTAACAACAATTCAATGACTAATATACATTCTTGGAAAGTTGAAGGCAGTACTTTTTGTAAGATTTTGAGGATTTTATGCTGCAACATTGTGGTATATTTACACACAATTTGACGTGTTCTTAAAAATATATTTGCTCCACTGCTGCTGTAATACTGATGCCCTGCTCCCTCTGCAGGTGGACGTGGGCGACCGCGTGATGAAGCTGAACACGGAGGTGCGGGACATTAGCAACCTCAGCAAGAAGGGCTTCTACTTGGCCTTCCAGGACCTGGGCGCCTGCATTGCCCTGGTATCCGTGCGGGTCTTTTACAAGAAGTGCCCTCTGACTGTGCTGAACCTGGCGCAGTTCCCAGACACCATCACGGGCGGCGACACGGCGCTGGTGGAGGTGCACGGCGCGTGTGTCAACGCGTCGGAGGAGTTTGAGGTGCCCAAAATGTACTGTAGCGCAGATGGAGGCTGGCTCGTGCCCATCGGGAGGTGTGTGTGCAAACCGGGCTTCGAGGAAAACAAGGACTTCTGCCAGCGTGAGTAAAGCAGTGAGGAGAAACAAGTGGCCGTGCTCAGACTGTGTGTTAAGATTCTATTTATCCTGTTACATCCAGTGACCTTCACAACTTTGTTAAGCTGTCTCCAATGACGACATTTTAGGGCTTCAGTTTAATAGTAACTGAACTAAAATTGCAACATGAATGGATGCAATTCACAAATCACAAATACTGCAAAACATAGGAATCCATAAAGTCTTCATGGCAGCAGTTTCGGCCTATAACAACATGTTCTGAAGCACTTGTATTAGTTTTGCAATCCCTATTTCAGTCTTCACACAAATGTTACAGTCCCTGGATGTATTGAATGTGCACTGAATGTTGATATAAAAAATGGAATCTGAAAACTTAGTAAGTTATTATATGTTCAACAATGAACTGAGAAACAAGGAAAGAGCAATTTCTTTTTTTTGAATTGCATCTATAATTCCACATCAAGATTAGAAACTACTGTTACCTTTCAGCGCAAGCTCTGAGCATGGCCAGTGGAAACTAAATACAAGAACTGTGTGTGATCGTGATGGGTCCTTGAATTGAAAGAAAGCGCAGCGTCAGAATAAAACTGTACACGTAATTAAGTTATGTAATCTACAAATTGTGAGAAACTCAATTTCAAGATGCTTGTCCATGGGGCAAGATTTTTACACTAAAATTAAGAAAAACAGCCTCAACACACTCAAAATTAAACAAAAACAACTTGAAATAAGATTGTTATTGGTGTTACGTGTAAAAAACTTTACCCATTGACAAGTATCTTGAAATTTGTTTCTCAAACCAAGGACAAATGTACTTCTTTCAAGAAAATGTTGCTAATTTCTAGATTACTTAACTTACTAAGAGATGAGTTTCTTGCACTGTACATTTACGTCACTGCCGATCTGAGTGCGTCACTTTGTGTTTTGTGCATGGCATTTCATACGGCTCTATTTTTGAAAAACAGCTGGATTTGCGGTTTATTCGGCGCGTGTGTGTCATGGCTGAACATTTCTCGGTCTCTCTCCCTCCTGGGGTGTGTGCGAAAAAGTACCTATTGATGTGCACTTGCCTTGGGAAGAGGTTTATTGAGTCATAAGCCTCCACTGACAGAGCATGCACACCCCGAGTGCGTGTTCGTTTTTTTTTGTGTGCGTTTCTACAGCGCCGTGGATTTGAGTGAGCAAGCTGTAATAGAGTCCTCCTAGCGCCGCCTCACCTGTCCCCACGGGCTCACTTCCGCCCAGAAAAAGGAAAACACATTCACAGATTCATCACTGCAAACTTCGGAATCTCTGGGCGTAATCCAGTTTGGTTTTTTTTTTTTTTTTGGGAGGAAAAGCAGCTCCAAGACGCCTCGTAAACTTGGCACCCGGGCCTTGGAGACGAAGCGAATAGGAACAGGCTGTACCCGGCAGACTTTGCATACTGGTGGTATAATGTGCACAGATTGTGGTCGCACTCGGGCTGCATCTCAATTAAGAAAAACAAGTGCGCCTCGTGAAATAACATGCCCAATTACGGCCCGCGCTCTTCTCGACACTGCGGAGGGGCTGACCTAAGACCCCCATGACCTCATCAGCGTGCGTCGGCAGTCTTATCTCTCCGCGGAGGATAAATAAAGCGATGTAAGCATGTTTAACAAGCTGGCATTTACTCAATAAGGTCCGGCTTGTGTGCATGCGTGCAGGGGGGCAATGATGGAGTCGTCCTGGCAGGCAGAGGGCAGAGGTCGTCAGATTTATGCGTCTGGTGCAATAACTTATGGTCAGCGCCTGGGAGGAGCCGTTGCTTTGTGTCATTAGCATAGAAAGGGACAGGGTTTAGAAGTGTATTTTATTTTCAAAGGGAATGAGCGAAAACAATAGAATGTAATCCCTTTGTAATGAATGCTTAGCTTCAGGGGAAATGCACAACACCTACTCAGTTTGCTTGTGATCTTAAGAAGGATTTGCATACACATTATTGTCAGTTGTATTAGCACGCGGTCTATATTTTTAGACCGTGAATCTTTCTTCTATATTTTGGAGTCATTTTAATCCAATGCAGGGAAACTTTTCAAGCCACGACCCCCAAAGTTTCCAAGAAAGCAATTCGAGACCTCCACTGTGTGACCTCTATTCACAATTACATTACATTCCCATTAAAGTTACAGCTAACAAAAAGGAGTTACCTATCCAAGTAATTATATTTCCATATTTTTAAATTCTTTTGTCTAAGCCTGTCCGTTCAAAAGCAGCTACATGTACTGTATAGTAATGGCTTTTCTGTAGCTTGTTGATGTATGTTTTTACAAAGAGATCCTTTCCCTTAACAGTCGAAAAGGTGTCGAAAGGGGAATCATGCAGGGCTAATGCAGTTAAAACATGTTGTTGTAGGCAGAGGTGCCGGGGTGAAGACAGGATGGCAGGGGCATTTGTAATTATCACCATTGTGCACATGAACAAGGCTTTTAATAGCACCCCTACATCCCTTTGTGTGCCTGCTCCAATGCTAACACTGTTTCCTAAAGAGTTGTCCCCGCGTACTGCTCTCTCTCGCTCTCTCTCGCTCTCTCTCTCTCTCTCGCTCGCTCTCTGTCAGCGTCAGGCGCTAATGGAATCATTACTACTCCGTTAGACAAACACCAGACACCTCCAATTATGGCCATTTTCTCTCCCTCTATCTTTAGCCTTTCCCATTCTCCCTCCCCCTGTGATTTTCTGACCCCAGTGTCTCCCTACCCCCCGTTCAAGACAATATTTGATCAGTCTCAGAATTCGATATTCTTAATGTTTTAATCTATTTCATTGAGACCCTTAAGAATGTATTTATCAAAAGGCTTATTCATCTTAATAGGAGCAATCGCTGTTATTGTTTTCTTCCACAATTTTCAGTGGATGTTTAGTCAACAGCTGATGCATTCAGACGTGTAGCGCTGTTTATGTAAATCACAGATCTGATACAACGCCAGGGAGGCACTGCTCTGTTTGTGACCAAGTTTTTGCCTATCGTACAACTATTATTTACTATTATTATTCATTTCCAATAGTCATGTTGCCTACCAAACCCACGGACGCGACGACATCGCGATTGCTCCTATTTGTGCAGAATTTTAGGATAGGCTACAAAAATAATAATAATAATAATATTAACAAATTTCAATCTTGTACTGCAACTATTAACTCACCAATACATTAATCATCAACATACACAATGGGGGGTACTCACATTTACTCATTTACATGGTAATATTCTTATTATTATTCTTCTTATTCTTAAAAGTGTTTGTCTGCCGGATTACACACCCTGTACTCCCAATAAAGTCTGTCTAAGTCTAAGTCTAAACATGTAGTCTTCTCACCAAGTACATATTTACAGTAACGTAACCCACCTCTGCAGGTTACTATGAAAAAGTAATTTGTTAAATTACTAGTTACTGCCTCAAGAAAGTAACTAAGTTACTTTTGGATTACTTTGTGTCTCAAAAAAGAATCTTGCTTGTTTTATGAAGACCATTTAAATAAAGGTCAACTACAAACAAGTTGTTAAAAACTGGCTCAAATGACAACATTAACAACAAACTAAATTATTTTATCAGACAGGACAATTAAATTAAGGCACTTTAATCTTCTAGACTACTGTCTGTTAATGTAAGAACATTTTAAATAATAAAATAATACTCATGTAAACAGCATCTGAATTACATTTGAACATATCAAAAAAGTAACAAATTTAATTAGTAACTGTAATTAAATTACAAGTATTTCCATAGTAACTCGTTACACTGCTACATTACTGAAATTGTAATCCTGTTACAGTAACTAGTTAAACTGCTGTGCACACTTCGCTCCGTAACCAAGCTGTCCTAGTGCTCTTGATGTAATAGGACTTTGAATCTCTTTGTATCTCTCCTTGTATCCTCTCAGGCCGCCGTTGGCTGCCCTCATCTCCTCTGTTGGCGCTCATTAAACTTGTATAAATAACGGGTCGGCCTTGCTGTTTGAAGGAGTGTGCACGTGTGAGGCAGCGAGCAGCAGCAGTGACAGAAGCACATGAGTCATGAGAAACGTGTTTGGTTTTTGTTTCTAACCTGACGAGCTGCCGACATGAATGTGAATTGAAATGAGACGCAGTTATTGCTCTGGGCAGTGACATAACCTGGCAGGCAGTTAGCAGCGCTGCTTTGATATGGCTTTGAAATGGTGAGAAAGGCCCAGGGCTCCGATGGATCAGTGCGTTATCATGTAGCAACTGTATTTTTCCCACAATTTTAAGGCATTAAATAGCCTTTTAGCTACCGTGTATGCCATGGGGTTAACAAAAATATATAACTTAACTTTCATCTGCATGTTACGTAACAGCCTCTATTGAATGGATAATACCAGAATAAGAAAGTGCAGGATTCTGACATTTTTGAGTTATATAGTAGTTGTACAAAAATATTTTATGTGTGAATCTGATATAGGTCTCGGAAGACAGCGATTTGTCAAACCATTTGTGACCATTGCGAGTGAAAGATCAACTTTAAACAAGGCAAATAGATCTTTATTATTATGACGTAAACTTGGCAGAGTAGGTGAACACAATAATATTTAGTTGATCTATACAGAATTCCTGAATGTTAATTGGTACATTATCCCGTACCCCTAACACCCATACAAAAATCTCATACTCAAAACTCTTCACATCTGCCACTGCGGTTCAAGTTGCATAATATTTATTCCTCATGTGCGCCTCTGCCCTCTTTTCTTACCCCTGACACTCAGATCGGTCACATCTCCCTTTACCCCACGCTGAGCTCTGCACAGGCACACTACCTACCTACTTAGACGGTGCACTCTATGTTCGTCATACCTCCGCCTTCTCTCTCTTCGCTGTCCTGTCTGATCCTGACATCCCATATTAGAATTACAGCTGAAGACGGAGGAGAGGGACGGACACCTGTCTCCCCCTCCTCCCCTCCTTTCCTATCTCGATCTTTGTCTCGCAGCAGGCGGGAACAAGGATATATAGGTCAGCGTGACATGCTTCCAGGTGGTCCAGCGACTATTTAATGGTCTACTTGGAATCTCCTTTCTTCTTTTGTTTGAGGCTGCCAATACAAGAGGAGAACTTGTATTCTTGCGAAAGGCACTTCTCGCAAATACACTACCCTCCTTGTAGTATTTGCACTTAGCTTGCTTGCTGTTCTTTTGCTGCATTGAGAGAAAACTGGAGTGTGCGTTTTAAATAAACAAATGTGCATGGTTTTATTACATTCTTTGACTAAAATCCATGCAGTTTTAGACACTTTTAGGCCAATCGAAATGTTTTATGTTGATCGTTTGGAATTGACAAAAATGTATTATGTATTATATGTACTTGTGGGTCTGGCTTTACATTCTTGATCTTTTGGCATTATATTATGAGTAGAAAATACATTGGCACTTGAAAATTAAGATGTATAAGTAACATGCAGTGTCCCAACCAAATACTCTAGATAAATTGGAGGGTGTACTTGTTTCGTAACCCAAAGCATCAGTAATGTGTTGCCAACAATAACATCCACCAATCCTTGGAAACATGATGGATAAAAATGTTATCATTGAGTCTGGTATTTCTAGAACAGCTTGGTTTGAAAGTAGTTTAAATATTGCAAATAACTACAGAGTGTCTAGAGTTCTCTGTGCAGCCAGTTATCATACAGGGGCTGGCCACCTATTCACTTTCCATTGAAACATTTTGGCCCCTCTTTTACTCATTGCTGGAAATAGGCTTGTTAATGTGACCCTCAAGTGCCTGTCTTACCACGCGCTACACCGTCCTGTTCTTTGTCTTTTAATATTTTCAACATTATTTAAAGGGACTCAACGGACTTTGATCATTTTCATACTCGTGACTGCCACCTCTGGCCGTCCACGTAACTGCAGTCTCCATGTTAAGCTGGTGAATGACTGCTGCCTCGGCCCGAACACGCAACTTTAGAGTGACAGTGCAGGCTTATAGCGGCAATTGAGTGGGATAGGTGTGGGCTCACAGTACAGCACGGGACATTGCTGGAGCATGTAGGGGGTGGAAAATGTATTATTTTTAAAAATTTTAACTTCCGTAGAGTCCCTTTAAGATATTAACAAAACATAACTGGCCAATCAGGTGCCTTCTTCCTTTGCGGTTGCCAGAGCGATATCTCACACATGCCATATATGGAAATATGCCCCGTTCATGTGACCTGGGGAACTCGTTTTCCCCAGATTGAAGTCCGTTGTTCCCAGTTGGTTTGTGTTGGTTCATCACTAATTAGCATTTAACAGAGACAACTAGTTAAATTTGTGTTAATGTCTCAAAAGGGAAACTTTGGTTTGTTTGATTTATAAAATATCACAAAAAAAATCTTTTTGCTAGCACAAATTTCAGGCATTTCTCTGACAAATATTACTCCAAGGACAACGAAGGCTCACAGTAAACCTGTGAAAGTAGCAGTTTTAACCAAAAGAAGAAGAAGAGCTTTATTTATATAGCGCCTTTCACATACAGAGTCACAAAGCGCTTTACATGAGTTGATTAACATTCACTCCAGTGGTAACCAGCTGCTCCTTGGGGCAGACCGACAGAGGTGTGGCTGCACACATCATGCGCCAACGGACCCTCCGATCACCACATTCACTCACCCAGACATCATTCATCCTTGCCTATTGTACATGTTTTTGGTGGTATGGGAAACCGGAGCACCCGGAGGAAACCTACGCAGACACGGGGAGAACATGCAAACTCCACACAGAAAGGCCCCGTATTGGCCCGGGATCGAACCCGGGACCTTCTAGCTGTGAAGTGCAAGCACTAACCACTGCGCTACCGTGTCAAAAGGTTCACATTTAATGAAAAATGAACAAATCAGCTGATTTCCGCAATTGGGTGTGGAAGTCAGGAGTTTCCCAGTTGTTTTCCCCAGTTGCTGAGGTTCACATAAGGCTCCAAAAATTCAACATGGCAGCGGTTTATAACGCCTGAACTGCTAGCATGAATTGCAACACAGGCTGCCACCATTATATACACTCAAGGCTAATAACACATGGTCAAATAGGCTTTTAAGACGTTTTTGTTGTTTTTATGTGGTTTCAATCAGTCAATTCAATGACCTCTTTTAAATGGTTGCTACAAAGAGGCCCTTCCATGTAGCTATGTGAAACACACACTGGCAGAGTCAGTTTTTCCAGGTTAATTACTTAAATGTTAGCTGGACAAAGCTCTTTAACATACAGCAACTGGTTAGCCACAAGAAAAGTTGAACAGGAGCGTTAAAGGTCTGCACACCTCAGCTTGTAAAACACCATGTAAAAAGTAGGAAAATTTGCTTTTAGCTCCTTTACATGTTTAACACTTCAAATGCCACCACCATGAGATCAGACAGACTGTGGAGCACTAACTAACGCCTGGACAATCTCACATTGAGGAGCTGATATATTTTTGGAAAAGCTCACTATAGTACTTTGTGTTTCTGTCTCCCGGTGACAAGTGGGATCAAAGGCCCGCTGTTTAGCCATTCACTCAGCTCTGGCCCTGACCACAGACCAGCAGGAAGGCATTTCGATTTGTTCGGCACAGAAAAAAGAAAAGTATGACACATGTCCTGAGGCTGGCTCCCATGCATACTGAAGGAACACATTTGTAAGAGGATTGTGGCCCCTGTATAGTAAAGGGCTGTAGTGAACAGATGTAGGGAAGGCTAATCTCTGCACCTGTGAATGAGAAGGGGCTCATTTAGAGAGCAGCACTCCCAGCTCTGCAGGGGCCTGGAAGGTCTTTATCGCCTTTCCAGCAACGGAGGCTGATCTGTGCCTTTGAATTGGTCTTCACCATTTGTTGTGAATGTGCTGAAAGATGGGTAATTTTGGAGTGCAAGTGTAGCACTCCAGAAATAAGTGGTAAGTTTAGAAATAATTTGGACTTGGTTTTGGTTTAGAAGACATTCTATTGCCTTTTAGATTTCACACTTTTTAAATTTTATTTCTTCTTCTTTAAATACAAGTTGCTCCTGATTTTGCTTTGATATAGACCCAACAGAGATTTATTCATAGTTTATTAATGAAGTATTAGATATTATATGCTTCTTGATTTGTCCTAAATTAAACCGTGTCCCAATGCCCAATTTTGTAGTTCTGGGCATCATTTCATTTTTGATTTGTTCTCTGGTTTAGTCTTCCTATTTTGAACCTGGCTTGGTATCATTAACTTTATTCAACACTATTTTTAGATGCCACATGCTTTCCCTAATGCTGCCAGGCTGCCTCTCGTCTTCGCCCAGATGTGTGTGTAGATCCAACCCGAGGAGATGCGCAAAGCAAGTATTTTTTATGTTGATCACATCCAGACTGCTGAAGGTCAAGGGCTCCCTGCTGCATGCCTTCCTTCAGCTCTTCTCCGTCGGCGTGGCAGCTCGGGGATCTGGAGAGGTGATGGGAGGCAGGCAGTAGGCGGCTAACACGCGGATTTAGACAGCCAGTCAAGGGCTTTGTGGATGTACAGTACAAGAGGTGAATGAGCGCCAGGCATTAGGGTGTTAAGCTGCTCGAGTTTCGGAGGGCCAAGGTGATATGGTCAAGCAGATGTTAGCAAAGGACAAATTCTGGTGTGGACCGCGAAGCTACAGCAGAGTTAATATGTGTATGTGCTGTCAGCTTTTCAGTAGTGCATGCATCCAAAAGCTAAACTATTGCTTTGAGGTAACAATTTGGAGTTGTTGTTTAGACTGTGACACAAGCTCAACTTGTGACAATCAACAATAGTATCTTTAATGGCATGGTGCAACTTTTTGATATAAAGTTCTAATAGCTAAACCATAAAGATAATTACTGCGATAAACATCTAAACGTTTATGGTTGTGAACAGCTTTAGCTCTAGGCTTCCACACAAAGGACTTGCTCTGGTTTTCCTTCTAATTAACTGCAATATGCCATGTGAGTATATATGCTTCACATACAGCACATACAGGCTTGAGGTATCAGCCTGAGTAGTACATGTATGATGATTTCCACAGAACAGAAAGTATTTTTGAAACAATCTATATGAAAACCTAGGGCTGGGCGATATGCCCAAAAAAATCTTATCACGGTTTTCTTTAGTTTAAATCACGTTTTCGATTTTATCACAATTCATGTGTATAATGTCTGTTTGGCAACTAAAGCCATCTGCTTCTTCTTGGGTTTAGACCTGGTGTTGTAGTGGTTTAGTCTTGGTTAAGACCTATTTTAGTCCAGAGTTTTGACCTGCTTCCATCATGGTTTAGTCCTGGTTTTATCCTGGTCCAGTCTGTGATATTGTCCAGGTTTAGACCCGATTCAGATCCAGTTTTCTCTTGCTTTATTTCTGATTGAGTCCTTGGGTTTAGATCTGGTCTAGACCTTGATTTCAGTCTCTACTTTAGTCAGGTTTACTACTTCTTGGTTTAGTCCTGGTTTAATTCAGATTCAGTCCGTGACATCATGTCTGATTTTAGACCTGGTTTAGACCTAGTTTGTTCTGGTTTAATCATATAAGCCACTGAATCACGATGTTCCCAATAAAAGCAGATCATCATGGAGATCAGAATGATTTTTATCATTATATCGCCCAGCCCTATGAAAACCTACCCAAAAGATATTACTAAATATAAAATGAACCTACATGAGAACCAAGCCAGCTGATAGCAGTTGAACCAACAATCTTTCCTTTTCAGCTTGACTTTTTGGACTTGATCTTTCCCTCTCCTTAGCATTTAATTCATGTGGATAACGACAGCCAACCTTTTCCTATTCATTTGCTTTTATCTGCATTCTCTCACATGTCCTCATTGCAGATTTCACCCCTTCCCCCTTTTTCTTCATCTTTTGAGGTGGAACAAATGACACACAAAATGGCAAAAGGCTCAAACCCTCGACATGGCGCACAGTGCCTTTTCTACATACCCACACAGCGCTGACCCAGATAATGTCTATTCACACAAAGAGCCTCTCAAAGCCTCTCCTGCCATCGCAGATCACCTGCCAGACTTTAGCAATGTGTGCCAGGAGTACTCACCAAACACACCGTAGCGCCAAGGTGTCTCCAGCACCTTCAAATACAGGATGAGCCGTGATAGGGAAAAGCTATTCTCTTTAGGCTTTTTAACCGTGACCGAACACAAACAACAATTCGAGCAGTGTAACTTTATAAGAGGGAAATTGAGGCCAAGGACTCTGAAACTGTTAATGCACGTTTCTACTCTTCAGGTCTGTTTTTAGCAGCAGTATTCCCCGCAGAGCCCAGTCAGGAGAGTGAGGGCTGGAGAGCAGGGACTCCTCTGGGTACAGTTGCTATTAATTGGCTGTGCTCCATATGCTAGTTCACTTCCACTCAGGGATAAACATGCACACACTCATGGGAAACTTTTTCACTTCTCCCCAGTCAAAGTCAGCTTAAGATTGCTCTATTTAAGGTCCCCGGAATTTGTATGCACAGGCAGGCACAGACCAGCCAATCCAACAGGAAGCTTGGCTAACAGGAAAGCGGCCATTGACCCTTTTGCCTCACTCTACTTCACTCTTTTGAATCCATGGATAGCTTCCAGATGTACAGTGAGCCTGTCAAAAGACTGATTGGGGGCCCGTCCACACACACACGCGTTATTGCTCGCTTCTAAATTTATCATACAGATGTGGTCGCAGTCCAATTTGTCTGTGGTTTCAAAAAGTACAGCTGCACTATTGTCAAAGTGGAGGAAATGCAAAATACAGCTCCAGGGAAAGAACAAAGAGCTAATGAGAGATTTGACAGATTAAATTCAGGTTTGTGAAATCATGTTTGCTCTGCAGCTGCACAGAGATTATTGATGTGTCCTAAGTAGGGAAGTAGGAATTATATCATCAAAACAGCATAATAAAGTTACGTGTAATGTTTTTTATCATATGCCGAATGACTACTGGACTCATTAATGTTGCATTGCACTGGACAAGGAGATTGAAGCAGGCATTTAACCTTAAGATGGAAAGAACTATATATAAAACTTGATATCTAAGGCATTGGTTTGCTAATGGGGCCATTCAAGTAACATTGAACACCATATGTAAACAGACATTTCTTTTAAAATCCATAGGCAAGAGAAAGATGCTCAGCTACAACGTTTTGTGTTGATAAGTATGCAGCTGCATCAGTTTTCCCCATCATCCCTAACAACAGGATAATCCTCCAGCCAGGTGACTCTGACCATAAGTCTAGCTCAATATCTGGAGAGTCCCACTGCTCCTCGGTATTGAAGGGTGGATCAAATTTCCCTGTATGGACATTAAATTATTATATATGTAATCATATAGAAATAAGAAAGAAAACTCCGGAGTACCATCCAACCTCAAAATCTAACCTTGCGTATGCCGTTAGCTTGTGAAATACCATACCTCTTAATATAATATGTCATAATATCTTACATAGAAAAGAAAACTGTTTTTTTGTTGATAGAGAGACGACATGTTCTCGACAGAGAATGAGAATAGCTCTCAGCTCAAGAGTTACTTATATAAAACTTCACTCACCACTACAGAGCAAATAGATTACTAGAAGATGGCACTTGGGCCAGTTGTAAAAGTACATTTCGTTATGGTGTGAAGTGGCATTTCTTTAGACTTGATTTGTGTCAAAAGTAGTCAATCTTGTTCGCAAAAATTTAAAGCATCCCCGGTGTGTGAATGGAAATGTCTAAACTAATGAAAAATACAGTCAATTTACAACTACCTTGTGGATAGAAAAGCTGCGTTGTGACACGCTGCTGACAGGACATACTCACAAGTACCTACCTCTTTAACAATTGCTAGTTTAAGCACCGGGTGATGGAAGTTTCCGTTAGCTCTCATGCATAAGAATAACACGTGGGGATTTTTTTTTTTCCCCCTGCTGCTGCCGCTGCTCAATTTGCTCAGAGGTTGACTGACAAACTGCCCACCCACCTATACAAGTCAGAGAGAATCTGGCCTCCCACTTGACAGCTACATCTGCATGTTTGTGTAAAAAAGATGGCTACTGTGTGAGAGAGTGGCGAGGCACGAGGCTTTTGCTTTCTCCTTCACTGCCGCTTGAGAGAATGAATTATTGAGAGTGATGAACTGAAAATACCGCGCAGCTCCTCCCACACACCACTCACTGGTCACGGGGCACGTTTGCCGCGGCGGAGCGTGCGTCTGAATACATTTGATGGTGAGAGATGTATGGTTAAACAGTGGCTTGAGTTGCGAGGTTGTACTTCAGTGACTTAAGTAAAAATAGGCTTGTTTTTGTAGAGGTTGGCCTAAATGGTTCGGTTTCCAACACGATTAAGCTGCCAAATGGTTACTATTCTTGTCTTACTTCGGCACAGGCAGTAATTAACTGGATAGATCTTCTCATTCGTCATTTATAAAATTGAACTGCGTCATTGGTTCAACATTTTTGCTTTACTCACATCCTCACTTCAAGTTGTGCGACGTAGCTACCAAATTACAGGTGACAAAAAGATTTCAAGACTGTTATCTAGGACTTATAATAGATTAATGAATAAGATTTGACACGATAATGCTTTTGAATAAGGTGCTGTTGATCTAGCCCAGGGACAGGGGTGTCCAAACCTTTTCCATCGAGGGCCACAGATCAGTGGCCAGAGCCATCAAACATTCAACTGGGTTAATTTAGGAGATTTCATCTGTATTTAGTCTGGAATCTTAATGCAAGCTGCGTCTCACAATATTACTTTTTGAGATTTTAAAGGGACTATACCTGATTTTTTAAATGATTTTTAAAATTACAAACAATGAAAGAATCAGGTATAGTCCCTTTAATTATGTAGAATTGGTAAACTTGCAGAGACAAGTATCATCTCTGGCGATGTATGCCAATTCAACATGAAGCTTGTGGGCCACCAAAGATTTGTCTGAGGGCCGCATTTGGCCCCCGGGCCGCACTTTGGGCACCCCCCGGTCTAGCCTGAAGGGTAAAGGTAAAAGGGTGCTCTTAAACACTAGCACAGGACTGGTGAGGATTTGGCCTGGAGCTCCCTCCGCAGGCAGCAGTGGGAATCATTTTGGAAAAAAGAAAGTTTGTCTTTCATCCAACAAAGAAACTCGGTGGCGCCGCTGTGGGAACACTTTGGGCACAGAATGGCTCAGAACCGATCAAATGTTGGATTATGGCTTTCGAAATGTGGAAGACAGTTTGGGTTTTGAACAATTCAGCAATTGTACCCAGGAAGTAAGGGAACAGCATTCAAAAGTCTATACGTCTCATGCTTGATATATTACCAGTTTACAGAAAGATGCTTATTATGATGAATAATATTATCAGCCTATAGGTAATGAAATAATTCTTTAGGAAGCTTGGTATTTTTGCTCTGTTGCTCTTTTTGATGGCAATGCAGACAGAAGAATAAGCTATTCAGAGTGTGAGCCCTACTCCCAGCAGACTCTATGCACAGGCCTGTCATGCTCCCTCCCTCTCCCCATCCTTCGCCCCTGACCCCGCAGGCACGGACACACACCTGGTATCTATTTAATGTGTTTTTAGTCCCGCAGATAATCACCAGCGCTCAACGTCGGAGGGTCATCAACTTGGGCTACCCTTAGAACAGTGCTAGTGTTGGATTTAATTGCAATGAAAATGACACCCCCCACTTCCCCGTTTTTTTCCTCCCCGTTTTGTTAGTGATGTGTGTGTGTGTGTGTGAGTGTGCGCGTCAAAGGCTGTCAGTGGCAGAGTAAATATTTGCGCAGGAGCTCTGGAGAAGGTCAGGGTCAACGTATGACAGACAGATCGCTGGGGAATGAGACGCACAGATAGAGAAAGGCATAAATGCTGGAGGGATATGGTATAAGAAAGGAGAATATTCTGAATCAAGTTGAAGAGCGCTGTGTGTACATTTACAAACGTATGTCAAGCATGGTATATACTGTAATTGTTGAATGTGAATATTCCAGCAAAACTGCATCAATACATATACAAAACGAGAAGACACGCTGCGTTGGTGCGAGCGAAAGTGGAGGTTCATCCTTTAGTTCCCCTCGGACGCTCTTGGTAATTGGCTGATATCAGGAGGACAGTCAGTAGATCAGAAAGAGCCCGTGGGTACTCATGTGTTTCATGTAGTGGACACATCTCCAAAACATTTCACATCTGCCTCCATCATGGGAGACGGGGGGGATGCCATAGGAGCCCATAAATACACTAAGGGGTTCTTGTGAGCTGTCAGTCACTGCAGTGTGTGTCATCGTCCGGTCACGGCTCATATCTCATGTCTGCAATGTAGCTACAAGATACTGTCAAAACTGTCTGGGCCAAATAGAAACCTAAAGCTCGAAAAAAAAAATACAATATACCTCTATCTTTTGTTTGTTTTCCAATCAACAAACAAAAGATAGAGGTATAAGATATTCCCAATCACTTAGGTCTCTGCAGTGATTGGGAATATCTTAATCCAACTTAATCCGACATGATAAAAGTCAAATCTATTTGTTGTGCTCTTGGACCACCACAAAGGCCACACAAATGGTTGACATTTCAAACACAGTGAGCTGGTGGGAGGCAATAAAGAAAAACGTAGGAAATGATGAAGGGACTATAATAAACTAGCCTCGCCATTGCCCCCGAGGATATGGGGGAGTGTCTGGGGGAAAGGAAATCTGCTACTTCCCGAAACTTTTCTTAAGGATAGCACCGTGCGGAGATAAAATATGCATGATTCAGCTAGAGATTGTGTCATTAACGTAAATTTTCTTTGGCCCAGCTCTATGTAGCAGTTGCGTAGGTGACTCATGAATAGCTTTAGTCAGACTTTTGTGAAGAAAAACAGCGTCATTCTGGGCAGTTGATCAACACCTATTTACACGAAACATTGCCTTACTAATTGCCTTTAAGCTTCTTACAACATTTCCCATTGTGTACGAAATGTTCAATTATAATGACTGCTGAAATAATGAAATAATTTCCCCTGGCAGCACTTAATGATCCCAATCTCTGGATTTTGTATTTCAGTAAAAGTCAGTTTTGCTGGAGTGAAAATGGATTTAAAATTATCACAGCTTAAAATTTAATCAGTTGGATTCTTTATTTATTTTTATCTGGCTTGTCGGAAAATTAATTAAGAAATGCATGGATGGAGATTAAAAAAAACAGAAGTCAACGTGTAATTGATACTAAATGGGCTTTTCATTGAGAGATGACATGATGGTTTAGTATTTTGAATTAATCAATTCAATTCAATCAATTTTTATTTTTATAACGCCCAATATCATAACAGAAGTCATCTCAAAGGTCGGTATGGACAAAAACAAATCAATATCAGACATCAATAATGATCAAAAATAAGTCACACACGAATGAAATGTCTCGACCAGATGTAATGTCCCGTGAATAAGTAAATCACTTAGAGTAACAAGCTTAGAGTATCTATACTATTATTAGAAATGTAATGGTTTACAGACTTGTTTGAAGAAATGCAAATACTGCCACTGTAACACCTGGTAAAACCGCTACACCGTTGCACTGTTATCTTTTTCTCATCATTTGTTTAGCTTGAATACATGTCAATTGAA
>OMNZ01065096.1:1795-14600 GCA_900303255.1 Lesueurigobius sanzi | reverse complement strand
TAAGTAAATCACTTAGAGTAACAAGCTTAGAGTATGCCCCATCCTTAGACCTTCCTCTGCGGCGAGGAAAAACCCCAAAAAAACAAAAATCACATGGTAAAAAATTGAGGAAACCTCGGAGAAAACCAATTTAAAGGAAGGATCCATTTCCCTTGGACGGATGGGCTAGTGGTATTTCTTAGTGCGTACGTATCATATCATGACCTGTATATCGAGGCACGTATCGTATCCTGTGTATCGAGGTACATATCATATCATGACCTGTGTACCGAGGTATGTATCGTATTGTGACCTGTGTACCGAGGTATGTATCGTATTGTGACCTGTGTACCGAGGTATGTATCGTATTGTGACCTGTGTACCGAGGTATGTATCGTATCGTGACCTGTGTACGAGGTATGTATCGCATCGTGACCTGTGTATCGAGGTACATATCATATCATGACCTGTGTATCGAGGCACGTATCGTATCCTGTGTATCGAGGTACATATCATATCATGACCTGTGTACTGAGGTATGTATCGCATCGTGACCTGTGTATCGAGGTACATATCATATCATGACCTGTGTACTGAGGTATGTATCGTATTGCCAGGCTCCACTACACAGCCCTATTTGAGACAGTGAAGAAAAGTTGAAACCCAACTTGGCAATGCTACGTAGCAGAAATATCAAGTGGCAGTGGCTGAATTATGAGAAAGTAACACACAGTGGGTTGTTGTCTTTAAATAGTAGAGCCTGAAGTGTAAAAAATGTACTCCCTTCATGAATAATTTTACCTCCAAATATGTATGGCTTACTCTTACATTGTCATAAGAAGATTCAGTGTGAGATCCCTGGATGTTAAAATATTTATTAGGTTTTGTTTGGCATAACAATAGTACACAACATAGCGTGACATATACAGTATGTAAGGCTTAAGAGAGCACATTTTATACAATGCATTTGAGGTCTCTTTGTAAATTAGCTCTGAGACATCCAAACTGTAACCTTGCAGAAGTTCCAAGTCTCCTTAGGCTGGCAGCTCCTCGTCTGCTGTGACATTACTCTGTGTGAGTTTTATTGAGCTCTCAAAGCATGACCCAGAGCCGTCAGGAAGATGTACGACTCTTGACTTTTCTTATTTCCTCCAGCCTTGTCTTTTTTTTTGTTTCGAGGGTAGAAACACTCACGCCGTTAATGGGGAGGGGTAGCACCTCCTTTGTCTGATACTTCAGTGCGTTTTCATCGTATTCTAGCACATTCTGGCTCATTTTCTCCTACCCTTGCATGATTTATGTCTGCCTGTAACACAGCAGTTGTTCACAAAGGTCAAATGTGCTTATATTTAAAAGGTTTGAATCAAAGGGCACAACTGTGGTGGCAAGAAATGATCACAGCCATGAATGAAACAGCTCCTGTGAGATGTCCCTTGAAACCTAATTTTTGGACTTGATTTCCCCTTTCCTCTTCTGCCTTCCTCTCTCCATGCGCACGACGCCTTTGAAGTTATACCATTTTAATCATCACACTTTTCAAACGTCCCTCTCTGCTCGGCCGCATGGCATTTTTCTAGCATCTTCAACGAACAACTTCTCATTACGATAAAAATAGCAGTCTGGGCCGTGTGTGTGTGTGCTTGATTCGGTGTGTCCCTGTGAGATGAGATTTCTCCTCATCCATCTTGCAGCGCTTGACTGGAAATGACACGTCGACACACAACAAAACATAGCTTGACACATCAGCCTGGACGGACCTACACGAGATATTGGATGGTAGGAAATTGGAATTCTAATTAAAGGCTGTGACTGCTTGTTCACCATGGAATAATAATTGAGGTGATGCAAATAGGGGAGTGTTCAAAATGCATAGTTATGTTTTTTGGAAGTGCATGAAATCATTTCTGGAGGTGTGGTCATGGATTTATCAGAAATGCTCAAGGGTATACAATTTATATGAAAATACTGTGCTGATTTGATTCTATAATTTAGCAGATGTGCATCCACTGAATAACTATCTATAAATGTATACGGTGATTGCATGCAAATGCTTGAGATGTATCTTTAGTGGGAGAAACTGCCAGCAAGACTTTGGTTTTTTCCGTTTTAATTATCCGGATTTTGTCCAGTTTGCTCTTTTAACATACAGGTGCTCGTCTTCCTCATGATTGTGTAGCTACAGAACTAGAGACTGAGACAACATTTAAAGGCCTTTTCACAATATTCTCATTTTCTGAGACACTGATTTGGGGTTTTCATTAGTTTTCAGATATAAACATCAATATTAAAAACACTTGAAATATATCAGTCTGTGTGGAATGAATGTATACATTATGAAAATTTCACTTTTTGAATGGAATTACAGAAATAAATCAACTTTTTCATGATATTCTAATTTTTTGATGAGCACCTGTATACACTTTCAACTGGAAACAAATAAATGACCTAATCGTTACAATTAGGAGTGTAATTATTGCATGATTCAAAGAAAAAATGCAATTTTCTCACATTGTGGCGACAACTTCTCCACTTTAGTAGCTCCACCAGACTCCAAACTTTCCAGTCTTGTACTTAACACTATTTTAAAGGTTAGATCAGAGATATTCATCAATATTTAGTTTCTAGCCTGGTGTATCAAGTTTTGAACCTCAAAAAACAAATTTGAATGTTGACAGATTTATTCACTAAAATCTAGTTTATTCAAATTCTAAATAAAATATCCAAAATCGCCTCTGAACAAATCTTTGTAACTAATATATCAACAAAATAAAACTATACATTTAAACCTGGCTTCATTATTTAGATTTAGTTGCTAGAAATATAGGCAATGTGGCCATTTTTATGCATAAAATACCTAACTTTTACACGAAAACATGAAATCAGAACATTTCTAATACATTTTCTTCTCACATTTATGTCAGTAATCTACAGCAAAAGTTTCATATTGATATTACTCAATTCACATTTTTCCCTATTCACTTGCACTGTAATAAGAAAACATATATGACATTTAGCTATTTATATTATACTGAATATTCTAATTACAGCTCTGTGTTCCATGAATGCACTGTATTCATGTCTGCTTTCCTTTATGAACTGGAACAGGAACCAGCCCATTGTGCACATTGTTCCTGATTTCAATAAAACCCTAAGCTTGCCACGCTGGTATATTAAACGTGTGCCCTCACCTCTCATAAAGCTCTCAATGTTCTCAAGGCCATTGGCAAAAACAGTGGAAACAGCTTGTCTTTAGCTCGGTGCAGGCACAAACGATGGATTTGTCATTGTTTATTATGTAAAAGCTTCAACTCTGGCAACTCGCTCAATGAAAGGCCAAAGACTTAAACTGTTCATGCTCCTATAGTCAATAATGATTATACCAAGGTCACATGTGGACGAATAAGTGTGTACAAAATGTAATCTAAATATAAATGATATTTTCTTGAAATAAGATTAATTGAAATTGAAGGCATTGCAGATGAATAGGGGGGAAAAAAAAGAGTATGAAAACTTTTATTATATTACTGATATAAATATGAGAAAAAAATGTATTGGAAGTTTCTGGAACTCTGTATTTAGTTTTAAAATGTTATGAACAGACAAAAAGAAACAGTAGGAACAAAGACGAAACAAAAATAAAAACATTTTATGTTTTTATATAAAGGTCAGGTGTTTTATGCATGAAAATTAGGCCAAAATTGCCTTTATTTTTGGCGACAAAATCTAAATAATGGACAGAGCCAGATTAAATGTAGATGTTTTAATTACAAAGATTTGTTGTTGAGGGGACTTTGTATATTTTGTATTTTGTTTTTGTTGTTTGAATGAACGAGTTATTAGGGAATAAATCTGTTTTTTTTTTTTTAGTTCAAAACTCAATAAATCAGGCGATGAATTAAATATTGTAAAATCCCTCTGAACAAACCTTCAGAATATAGTTTACTACAAGACTGTAACGTTTGGAGTCTGTAGGAGCTACTAAAGTGGAGATGTTGTCGCTACAAAGTGAGATGAATGCATTTTGAGAAAATGGTCATTGAAGTTACATTTACCATGGAGAAATGTCCATTTAGCACATTAATTACACTCTTATAGTAAAGATTAGGGCCGGCCCAAGCCTTCACGGGGCCCTTTGAAGCAGAATTTTGTCTTGGGGCCCTCACGTCATCAGTTTGATATTGGATACATTCTTCATATTCAACATAATGAGATACAGCGGCCAATCTCTCACTTCTCAGCAGACAGACAATCATTTCAGGAGAGACAAGGGCAATATTTGAAGCACACAACATTTTTGGGGCCCCCCCTGGTGGTCTCGGGGCCCTAAGCAGCTGCATAGTCTGCTTATAGGCTAGGGCCGGCCCTGGGTGAACGGAGTCATGTTGGTTGGCTAACCAAAATAACTCCTTTGAACTCCATGAAACACAAGCCGCACAATCAATAAATACATATCTTTGAAAATATCAAGTATGGAAGAGCTGAAACAAGATAAACGGTAAATCTCTTACTCTTCACTGTACAACAATCAGAAAAGTCAGTTTGTTCTTTGTTTTCCATCGAAACAACAAATCATTACTCTACATTTTAGGCAAAAGTGGATGGTGTTTATGGACTTCTGATTTCTTTCTCTTGAAGTGTCACAAAGAGTGAGTATAACAGCAGGACAAAGTCTAACAAAACTGATTGCAAGCAAGAACCGTGATGAATAGTAAAATATATACTAATTCAGGAAGGGGGCAGACACTTTTTCACAGCACTGTACGTTTACGACTCTGTATTTCTACTTTCAATGCATTCAATCCATTAAGGACGCCTAGACAGATAAAAGATAAAAGAAGACCAAAATAAACATGGCATAATGCACGGTTTTATCTCTTTGTGCTGAAGATGATGAATCTTTTGTTGTTGTTTGTTTTTGCTGTCAAAATAAATGCAGATTAGTTCACGGAGAGGTATTTCAGCACTTTGGCAAAGTAAAGTTTTGAAAGATTGGGATAAAAAAAAAAAATGTTTCATAAGAAAGGAATTAGCACTTTACATTGTATTATGTGTTAATTAATTTGTGACAGTTGTAGTTGGGTTGTGCCACAGCTGCCTCGGGGCACAATCATAAAGACTCTGATGCCTATCAGTGCCAATGAACTGTTTGATCACCATAAACCAACTGTATGGGTAGGTTTAGGTGTCTTGCCAAATGAACCATCAACTTTTGGTTAGACAAACATCTAAATCAGCTGAGGTACTGCTTCCCCTGTGGTATTTTATAATTCACAACCTCTTAAACCAAGTCATACATTTAGTTGTTACTATGAATGTAATGTTACTCTGTACTAGGGCTTAGGGCAGGGCGATATGACCTAAAATCGATATCACGGTATAAAAAAGAAATATCACGATATATTTGATGATATAATTGACAACGGAAAAAAATTCAAAATCCCAGCTTTGCCTATTTTTCTTTTTTTTCTTTTAGTGCCATCCCAATTTCCTCGCAAATTTGATCTACTCAAATAACATATTGTACATCCTTCAATTCGTTTTACGTTGAAAGTTTGTTTAACCCTGGTTCACAGACTGAACCAGGGTTAAACCTGGACTAAACCATGAGGGAATTATGTCAAAACTATGTAAAACTGAAATTGTGACTCAAACAGGTCTTAACCAAGACTAAAACACCAGGTCTAAACCCCAGAAGAAGCAGATGGCTTTAGTCAGCTTAAGACATTATACACATGAATTGTGATAAAATCGATGATTATATCCCCCAGCTGTACTCTGAGTCTGCACACAACTTTACCAATCACACTTAACCAATACAGTAGTACCTCAAAAAATATCACTGGACCAATGTGTGACCAACAGAAGGAAATGCTGAAAATACATCTTAGCTTTTTAAAAATATATAACAAGACTTTGGTATTGATTTCTAAATTAAAAAAAATTACACATGAACTACATTTTTAAAAAGTGTCCCATATTGGCCTTATATAACCAGCACAAGATCCTAAAAACACACCTAGCACTCTGCCCTTAATGGAGAATAGTGAGGTGTGTTCATGACTGTTATTAATTAAACAGAACTATGCTCATGGTAACACTGCCTTTCCCTCGACTTTCAGTGGCCTGCTGGCTCTCCTGCTCTGAGCTGTGGTAGCTATCATGTTCACAGCTAACTCAATAATCCTACGAGATGACAACAATCAATCAGAGCGAGATGGACAGACACGCGCCCTAACGGCACAATTAGACAGCAATTCATAGGAAGCATCTCGGTGCAGAGAGTGCGGCACAATTTGATCAGAAAGATACCAATACTGTTCCAGGAAGAGCAGGCGGCTTTGTAGCGCCCCATAAAACCCATATCACAAATGACTCCCCCTAGAGTGACGGGAGTGCTTAGTGGGAAAGGAAGTTAGCCGCACATGCAGCCGTTACTACATTCTGGCTGTCGTAAATACTCCGACATTAGGACCGGGGTTCAACTTCAAGTTCACATCGGAAGGTAAGGTATAGAGCAAAGGAAATTCAGAATCAGGTAAGTTCTGGCCCAGGGAGGCCCATGAAGGAGACAAATTGGTAACACTTTAGATTACAGCCCACACTTTAGATTACAGCCCGCAGTTCCATGTGTAGGTTCAAGTAATTACACATGAAAGTACAAGGTGAGACAAAATGAGGTGTATTTAAGGTGTACCCAATAATGTGAAAGTACATCGTAACTAATGTGTAACTACACGTGAGCGCGGGCTGTGATCTAAAGTGAGAAGCTATTGCCTGTAACTACGAGGGAACAGACAAGAATAACAATGTGGAACATGGGGAAACAAGGGGAAATTACCCAATAACTATGTGTAAGTACATTGTTACTAATGTGTAATACATTTAATTTAATTTGTATAACCTAAAATCACAACAATGTCACCTCGCAGGGCTTCACAAGAAAACAAAAAACATTTATTTGACAGGGACAATGCAGTCAGACAGTTACAACACACAGTTTGCAGCTGATGTGATGCACAAAGAGTTTATAGCTATTGCTAATTCACAACTCTAGTCCCTGGTTGGGTCTTTCTACACAATTATTTACAATTACCGGTAACTACAAACCGAGCCTCATACATATAAACATTCATTAGCCCTCACACAAACATTTCTAAAACTTTCTCATACACTCACTTATAATTGCTAAAATAAGGTTATGTTTCTCTCATCAAAGCAATTTTAAGAGATTTCCTTCTCACTCGCATGAAAACTGAAACATGCGCCGCTGCCAAACCAGCACAGCTGCAAACCAACAGGGACAATGCACTCAACCAAATACAGACCAAAATGTATTTGCAACATTGAGCCATGTGGTTCTAGGTCACATTTTGATGTATTGATGAGAACGGGGGGACAACAGTCAGGCGGCGGGGAGGAACCTAGCATTTACATCTAAAATCTATTTTCATTCACTTATTTGCTCACTCACTCACTGTGCTATTTACAAATGGGTACAATTTTGGTGACTGTGTCAAACCTTCTTGTCCCAGGCCACAGCAAGTTTGTTTATAGAAGTAGCCTAGATGCCATGTTCTCCTGGAGGTTTCTCAGTTTTTCCCAGTGTTTTGGTTTTGTTTTTCCTCACCGTGATTGAGGGTCTGAGGATGGCTTGCTTTGTTTGGACATTACATCAGTTTATGAGATTACATTGTCTCCTTGTTTCGCTGTTTTGATGTCTGTCACGCCCTTTGAGATGACTCTTGGTACAACATTGGGCGATACAAAAATAAATTGATTATCTGGATGACCTGCGCCTTATAGCCTGAAGATACTCCACCTCATTTCCTCTGTATTTCCTCTGAGTGAGACCTCTGTAAATTACCCTTTGATAACCGGGTGTGATTGTGTCATCATTAGTGTCTTTGAGAGGCAGATCTGAGAGTGCTGTCGGCTTGTGAGTCAGGCTGCAGTCATATCATCGCTTTGAGTCAGACGGCCAGGGGCTGAGCTGCTGGACCACGGCCAGTAGATGAGAGGATGCTTGGCTCCTCACTTCACAACAGTGTGACATTATGAATAACACTTAATACTGCTATCAAACAGGTTTAGCTTTCCTTTGGATGTAATGAAGATGAATGAGTGTAGCAGGTTGGAGCACATCGGTGAGACTATTGGCCAAAAACAGACAGAAACACTAAGAGGATGTGGTGGCTTGATTTTTTTTTTTTTTTAAGGTTTTTGGCCTGTAAGCCTACAAATTAGACAGGATTGCACAAGGAGATATTCAGCGAACTTAACAACTATGCTCTAAGGGTGTGCAGACGTTTACTCTCACAGGTTGCCCCAATGACACTGAAGAAGAGTAGGGCTGGGTACCGTTAAACGATACCAGTACGGTATCGAATAAATTGGTACCGAAAACTGGTACCGAAAAAATATTTAACGTTAGGAAGCAAATTTGTCTTCCTGGTGGATCTGAGACTGCAGTAAAGAAAGGGCTCAGGTGTTTCAGCTCAAATAAATGATAAAAACACTAAAAGAAACAGTATTTTATAGAATAAATGATCATTATTGTTCTGTTTTATGGTTCTACAACAAAACTAAAATCAAGCACGAGGATAAATGACTCGATTTGAGAATACAGTATTAGTCTTGTTTAGAGCAGTTTTGACTAGATTAGGCACATTTACTACTGTCATCTAGATTATTTGGTTTATTTCATGAAATTTTTACTGATTCTAAGGTAATCTCACTTGAATTAGGGAAATAAAACTGCCCAAAGACCAATTTTCTTACCCCATTGGTAAATTAATTTAAATAAAAAAGGAACTAAGTACAAATCTATTGAAGCAAGTCAAAACAAGTGGTTAGAATTAGGTCAAATGAGCCACTAAAACAGCTCAAATTTAAACAGCTCATTTAATAAGATGAATTTGGGTCATTTAACCTTCTAGATATTTACTTTTTTGTGTAGATGACCAATAATTTAGTATAGGTATCGAAAAAGGTATCGTTCAGGTATCGGTATCGTAAACCAAGTATCGTTAAAGTACTAGTATCGAAAAAACATGAAAGGTACCCAGCCCTTAAGAAGAGTAACTCATATTAGTCAAGAAAATACCTCTTCCGATAGCAATACAGCGAGAGCGAGCTGGCATTTTCTCCAAAGAAACAGCCCCTCTTTTGTAAATGTATTCACCAACTTTTCTAGGTCATCAAATGAAAGTTGTCCCCTCTCGAAGCACGCATTGCCACACACTTCTTGTCCTCTTGACTGCCGTTTATACAAAAAAGCCGGCATCAACTTAGATGTGGATAAACGAATGGCCGAAGGGGAGTGAAAAGTTTGACATGTTCTCGCGCAAAGTTGCTCAATAGCTGAGAGGGATACTTAAACGTCCCTAAAAAGATAAGTTGTGAGTCAGGCGCTGGCTATTTCCTTAGTGTCCTAGTGTGCTGTGCCTCGGCTTGTCTCCTCTTCCCCGGAGCCTTCCTTCCCGCTCCCTCCAATCGTATTTTCACCTTTCGCCTGGCTGGACTCATTATGCTGCGGTTTAGGCCTTGTGTAACTAATGGCGGGGTGAGCGCAGTGGTGTGTGGGGTTGTGTACATGGGGAGCTGGATGGATAGATAGCCCTTGGTGGTTGCTGCTCTGGCACAGCGAACACATGGATTAAAAGGTAGGGAGCCTTCACAAGTCACTTTCTTCTTCTCTGTTTGAAATGTGGTCACCATGGTTGGACTCTGCGTGACTGGACTCGGGGACTACAGAAAAGAAACGCTTTGAGTTAGGCTTAACCAAAAGTGGCAACTGGTAGCCTTGGAACATGAAGGTTTTCACGACAGACCTGATAAAACAAATGTTTGATCATAGAAATGAAACAGTTTGCAGTTAAAACAATGCTGATAAAAGCAGATGTCTCTGTTTTAATATTTTTGATGCCAGAAGTATACAAGCAGTTCTGTGCCTTTGATTTCTTCACATTTTTTTTTAATGCCATTGCCATCAATACTTGAACATTTGGATTTGATTCCATGTGATTGTTGTGGTTTTTGTTTATTTATTTTAATTTGTTTAAGGTTGAATAGTAGTGTTACTATTGTTTTTAGTATATGATAAGACAAACTGGTGTTTCTTTAATTTTAAATATGTTCTTTGTCTTGAATGTTTGGACACTTTAAACTTGCACTAAATGTTCCTCAATCCTGAACAATAAGCTATTTACGTTCTTGTTCCTTCGTTTACTTTGATGTTTGATGAAAAGTTGCACTTTTGAAAAGGCTCTGTGTGTATTTTTTTTATATAATAAACACTGTTACACTTTTTTGAAACTATTTGTTTGTGTAGGACTATCAATGCTTCCCGAACACATTCAACACACTTATTTTAAAAAAAAATACTGCGATAATACCGATAACCGTGATCATTTTGGTCACAATAACCGTGAGGAAAAATGTTCATACCATGACAACCCAAGCCACGAGTGACACCAGGAAGTACAGATTCACAGTAAAGTCCAATCAGTTTGATTGATAACAAGTAACTTTCGGAGGCACTAAAATAGATTTTTCTAAGTTACAAGAATATCTAAGTGAAACCTTTAATGATAGCTGAACATTGTGAGTTAGATAGCTAGGTTTAGGACAGTAATGCTACTCTTTATTAAAAAACAAGTTAGAAATGCTTAAATATTTGCTGTCACTTCACCATTTTGCACCTTTTAAACAAAGTAACATATTTCTAGTTAGGATTACTATTAGGGTTTACAGTGTAGCGATGGGATTTGTGGCTCTTGAATGGGAGCCGGATCTTTCAAAGCACTGGCTCATTTTAATTAAATTGTTTTAGGATGCCAGACAAAAAGAATTATATATTGCAAAAAAAACATTTAAAAATTCTTGCAATGAGACTGGTTAACCTTGATTTCCTTACAGAACAATTATTTTGTCACAAAAAATAAGAAAACAAAAATATGATTACCTCTAGGCCTAAATAAAGATTAAAAATGAAATGGCTCTTGAAAAAAATACAAAAAAAATGTTACATTGAAAAAAAAAAAAAAAAAAATCTTAAATTTAGATAAAATATTCTAAATTCCAGTCTGTTTAACTAACCAAGATATTTGTGTGTGTGTTTGAAAACTAATTGAAGCTAATTGAAAAGTATGTAACTAATATTTTGGGGGGTAAAAAGCTGCTCTTGTGATGATTCTTGACGTCTTCAAGATTTTTACAATTAGTTTTATAATTAGTTTTCGCTCAGAGTAGGTTCATAGCCAACATTTTCGGAGCCACGGTAAATCGTTGATGAAATGGCCTTCAGTGTTTCACCCAAAACACATGAAGTCAGCTCGGCTCGAACCGTTCACCTTCACTAGTCATTTTTGTTTTCCAAATTTTTTACACAATTTGTCGAAGTCGCTGACACGGAATACACAGTAACAGCATCAGGACATACAGTATTTAACATTTAGTCTGCTCTTTAACAGGAGGTCGTTTGAGCGGTGACAGAGAGCATCATCGTCATCGACCGTGTGTGTGGTCTGTCCCCTCCAGCTCCCATGCCCATAATTGAGTCAATAACATAGCTATTTTCATCATAACACCATCACTGATTTGCTTCTTCCTGCCAGCTTAGCACCCCACCGTCCCGTCTTTTTCACATAAAGCAAAAAACAGCAGGCGGTGACATTACCAGACAATCATTGAACAAGGACCAAATACTTCAAATGTTAAAAAGATCCCAACAAGATTAACATGCTTCACAGCCAGAGTAATACGCCGAGATATCCGTCTTCCCAGCTGTGGATCTCCCCAAAGCAATTTATTCTGCGCCAGGTTTTTAACAAATGGCACCTCTGAAGCCGCTGGATTGGAAAGAGAGGAATGGCTTAGGAAATAGTGTGAGTTTTATCTCCATTATGGCCTAATATCGCAGCGTCACTGGGGTGGAACACATACAGCCAAACCGAGGAGGGGAGAGGCCCTGCGTGTAGTATACGCTCAAGCAGCAGCCCCAGCCATCCCGCCATAACAACGGGATTAATGGCGCGCTAAATTGAAGACATTAAAATAGTCCACAGTTGTAAAGTGGGGCCTCTGGGGGACAAGGCGTGTGTCATTATGTATCCCGATATGCACACGGTGAAAACAGGCCGAACCGGGGACCACCGCGTTTCCAAGTCCCAAGTGACACATCTCAGGAAGTCAGAGAAGATTTCAGATGCTCAGAGCTCCAGCCTGTTATTTACAAGTTTGGGCGGGTCACTGTGGTGCAGTGGAAGACTATATAAAGGGTACATACGTTGGTCTATGTTTAGAAGTTGGCCCAGAGTCGGAAGAAAGAAGTTGCTTGTCCTGAATGAGCCCTTTATGTTTTTGTCCAGTTCTACAGATGATCCTGTTCAAATGTGCTACAGTCAGTCAACTGAAGAGCAGAGGTGGAAGAAGTACTCCATACTCTTACTTAAGTACAAGTGCAGATACAGGACCACGAATTTACTTAAGTAAAAATATCAGATTCAATTTCTACTTAAGTGAAAGTATAAAGGTTTCCGATGTAAAATGTACTTTATAAGTAAAAAGTAAAAGAAGAGTTTTAGAGGTTAAAGTGCAGGACTTTTTAAATCCTTTGAATCAATCCAGGTCTAAACGAGTAAACCACTAACTCAGGTCTAACTCAGGTCTAAATCAGGTCTAAATCAGGTCTAAATCAGGACTAAACCAGGTCTAAACAGGACTATATCAGGTCTAAAAGGGACTAAACCAGGTCTAAACAAGACTAAATCAGGGCTAAACCGGACTAAACCAGGTCTAAGCAGGACTAAACCAGGTCTAAACAGGA
>OMNZ01065076.1:4144-15747 GCA_900303255.1 Lesueurigobius sanzi | reverse complement strand
AGACCTGGTTTAGTCCTGGTTTAGACCCGGTTTAGACCTGGTTTAGACCTGGTTTAGTCCTGGTTTAGTCCTGGTTTAGTCCTGGTTTAGTCCTGGTTTAGTCCTGGTTTAGACCTGGTTTAGTCCTGGTTTAGACCTGGTTTAGTCCTGGTTTAGTCCTGGTTTAGACCTGGTTTAGACCTGGTTTAGACCTGGTTTAGTCCTGGTTTAGACCTGGTTTAGTCCTGGTTTAGTCCTGGTTTAGTCCTGGTTTAGACCTGGTTTAGACCTGGTTTAGTCCTGGTTTAGTCCTGGTTTAGACCTGGTTTAGTCCTGGTTTAGTCCTGGTTTAGACCTGGTTTAGTCCTGGTTTAGTCCTGGTTTAGACCTGGTTTAGTCCTGGTTTAGACCTGGTTTAGTCCTGGTCTAAACTGTTTTGTCCTCCTTTAGAATATTGTAAAGTCAAACCTTTGTGGAAATAAAACAGTATCTAAATATAAAGCAATTTTGTCAATTTCATAAATTTACAGGGAGCTTTTGTGGCATTTCTGTGACTGACCATAAAAAGTGACTCTGCAAGTTGTGAAAAGTGCAAATAAAGTCATCTCTATGAAGAAATGGGATTTTAGAATTGTCTGAAGAAAGTTAGAAATGTGTTTGGACCAATACCCTACTATTTCATTTGCTTGTTCCCTCTTTCCTTATTTGTAATGAAAAAATCAGGTATAGTGCCTTTAAGTAAGAATATTGAGTACTTCCTCCACCACTGACAATAATTATGTTCAATTTTTTTTAAAGGATTTTTAAATATGAAATTCTTATCCTGATTGATTTGAGTTTGAACCTCTAAAGACATGGCAGAATGTGAAACATACATTTGAGCCTGGCTATATCCACTATTTAGATTTTGTGCCAGAAAATTCTTAAGGACTTATTTAAAATTGAAAGAAAACTTGCTATATATATTTTCTCATAATTTCAAATCTATATCTCTTTATCTATTTAAACGTCTTTCAGCTGCAGAGTCTCACCTTGAGGGGCCTATTTTAGTCGAATGTTTTGTTTTGTCATAAGTGTGTAGCAATCAGTTACATTAACCTCTTAAACCCTATAGGACCCAAATTGGGCACTAAAATCTCTCTCCTTCCCCTTTCTCTGTCTCTTTCCTTCCTCTCTCTCTTTCCTCTCTCTCTCCTTCCTCTCACCCTCTTTCCTTCTTCCCGATCTCTCCTTCCCCTCTCTCTGTCTCTTTTCTTCCCCAGGACCCAAATTGGGCCAGTTGGGGTTTAAAAGGTTAAACAAGCCAGTCCAGTTGAGGATATTAATATAAAATGCACAAGGCAAAGATGGATAACCCGTGGATGATTGAGAGCCTTCACAAAGGCTGAAGTGCATTTACTTCAAGTTTTGTTATTTTTTTTTTTTATTTGAGACGTTTGACTTTTAGAAGCAGTTTTGACTTGTTATATTATTTTTAAGCATCAATTACAATACACTTAGAGTGAAGGAGAGTAAGATAACAAAATACTTAAGATATACAGTACTTATGTTTGAACTACTATGCCCTGTTCAGACCAAAGGCTTTTCGGACGGCAGCGACGCTCGAAACGCCAGATTTGGACGCTTGTGTATTTCGACAATTGTCAGAGGCCCCTGATGCGTGTCGGAGTGGGAGGGGCTTCTCTGTTGCCGATGGTCTATAACTAATGGCATATACATCCCACCTCTTCTACTGCATGTGTATACCCTGCTTCCTGCTCCTCCTCGGCCCTGTCCCAGCTCTTTTTTCGCATTATACTGACATAGAGAGTACAGTGCAGTATTGATCAGAGGTGGGAGGAAGGGGGGAGGGGGGTGCTGGCATTAAAAGTCATTACATGAATTATGTCAAAAATAAGGCCATTAAAAAGCATTAAGTAGAATTCAAACTGGCATTAAATCAAAAGTTCATGGAAAATAATGACATCTGGTCAAAAGTTGTCCGTTGTATCAAAGTTTCTATTGAATATGGAAATTAATCTTAAATATGTACTGATTTGTGGCATTTGCATTAAAAATGTTGTATTTGGGCATTAAAATAGCCTTAAAAAGCATTCAAATTGACTTGCTGCTACCTGTATAAACCCTGACCTAGCCACAGCGAATTATTTCCCTAATCTGAGGGCAGTTTTTAACCCACCCTTGTTTTCCTGCTTCTGCCTGGATTCAATACGTGAAATGTATCATTGCATCACTAGAGCGAGCCTCTCTGATTGGTTGCCGCATCGCGCCCTGCTCCAAAAGTTCAGCTTTTCCAACTTTGGCGTCTGCCTCTTAGAAAGCTTAGAAAGCTTAGAAAGCTTAGAAAGCTTAGAAAGCTTAGAAAGCTTAGAAAGCTTAGAAAGCTTAGAAAGCTTAGAAAGCTTAGAAAGCTTAGAAAGCTTAGAAAGCTTAGAAAGCTTGTGACGTGCGGCAGACGCTTGAAACGCGAGAAAAGCTTCAAAGGTGCAGCTCAGGCCCGTGACACCTGCGTATACTGTATATTTTGAATGTAAAACCGACGCCTTTGCCGTCCACGAAGCCTTTACTTTAGATATATTATTTCACCCCCAGTTCGAGGGGTGGTCCAGGGCATTTTTCCCAGTTGGAGGTCGGAAATATACCAGTTACCAGAACACACCATGAAGAAAAAATGCCTTGGAACGCTGCTGGACCCAGAGATGATCAGAGTGGTCAGATTCAGATAAGACAATAGCGACCCCCAGTGGAGAACAGTGTTGGGCAAGACGTTTCTTTCAAATTGTAATATATTCTATATATTACTAGTTACAGCTTAAAAAATCAAAATGTTTGTACTGTTTCAAAAATGTAACTGAGTTACACTACTTTGAGTTAATTTTGAGTTACTTTTAGAAAATATAAACATATAGTGAGAATGATGCCATTGAGCAAAAGTGCAGTGGAAAATGTAGCGTCACATTTGATTTGTGCAGTTTGGCCTTTTGTCGTTCGTACATCAACATTTAGAGGCACTTGAAACACGAATGACTTCAATTATAATGACTAATATATTGCCGTATTCTGTTTAAGTTATATATTATATTCCTTAGTCATATATTTCTGTAACTTTTGTAATACGTTAGCCCCAGCACTTACCCACTGCATCAGCTTTGGTCACAGCCTTCAACATAACGCTCTTTAGCATGTTTTGAATTATATCTGGTCTGATGAAGTATTCCTATAGCATTAGCATGTTATTAGCTAACAGCTGTGTTGTTTATGAGTGTATTTGGCTGGAACGCTCTGAAGTTACCAGTTGCCTGCAGTGTTCCAGGGCATTTTGTCCTTGTTGGAGGTCGGAAATGTACCAGTTACAAGTTGTCTGGAACACACCATAAGCCTCCTTTTAGAATATGTTAATGATGAAATTACAGAAATTAGATAAATCTTTCATGACTTTATATTGCACTTACTTTGGACACTCAGACGCTTTACATTGGATTATTCATTCACTCCATACTAATAGTAAGTACTATTGTAGCCACAGCTGCCCAGGGGTAGACTGACGGAAGCGAAGCTGTGCCATCGGCTCCTCCCACCAACACCATCCACTCACACACTACATTCACCCCGGCTTCCTGGCATTTACTGGGTCTGCCATCCAGGTACTGACCAGGCCCTGCCCTGCTCAGCTTCTGAAATCTGATGGGCTCAGGCCGAGCTTAGGCTTCACCAGGACTGACTTCACCATTTATTTGAATGGGAAAAGAACATTCAATGACTCAAATAATGGCCATGTCCGAGTAGTTTTAAGCTTGCCCAGTGTGGCCATGTCCGAGTAGTTTTAAGCTTGCCCAGTGTGGCCATGTCCGAGTAGTTTTAAGCTTGCCCAGTGTGGCCATGTCTGAGTAGTTTTAAGCTTGCCCAGTGTGGCCATGTCCGAGTAGTTTTAAGCTTGCCCAGTGTGGCCATGTCCGAGTAGTTTTAAGCTTGCCCAGTGTGAGCGACATGCTCCAATAGCTAATGACATTTCTATGAGTTCTTACTTTATAATCCTTACTTAAAGGGTGACTAAATGGGCGTGGCAAGAGCCTTACTCCACCCACACACACAGTCCGAACACAGCAGAGATATGGGCGTGGCTCGGAGGCTTTGGGGTGAGGTGCAGGGGGTGAGTGTGGGCAGGTGTAGTGTATTATGTATAATGAGGAGGACACGGGGCTGCACGTGTTTTGTTAGGCGCAATGCACTCTGGGAAACGTATTTCTTAAAACTACAGCTACACATTACAGCCATGGATTACAGCACAGTCAGTTAAAACAAAAAGTTCATATTTTTAGAGCCAATGTCTCATCTTGCTAACTTCATAGGATCTTTGCTCTGATATAAATTTACAATCTGAGTGTAAACAAACGGCTTTGAATTATGAACGTGATGTGCAACTTTGCCGCCCCCTAGTGTGCAATCTGTAGATTTCTTCTAACTCCACGTGTGTGTTTGAAGATTCCAATGGTGTGTGCAACACTGACATCCCATTGGTGCAGACTTCTGACGTAGACATGAACGCTGCCTTGTCGTACATGCCGGTGAGAGCCAATTCCAATGGGAATTACGACGACACATGCGTTGTCGTCGTTCAAACTGAAGAGGGAGCAACACTGACGTTTTTTAGCAGTAAAATAAGATTTCTACTAATATGCACTAGAATGTCAAAATAGTGACAAGGACCTGTAGCCAACTCTATGAGACACCAACTTTAACTGATTCTCAGCTAAAAAAAAGTTGATTTGGGGTTTAGTGCCTCTTTAAGGAACAGGTAAGGTAAGGTAAGGAGGTGTTTCGTTCCCATTTTAGATGCAGCCTCTGCCTCCTCCCCTGTTCCCAGAGCAGGGACAGGTGTGTGGGGAGCTGCTGATTGGACCCAGCTGTTTCCACTGAGCAATCAAGCCACACTAAGAGCCTCAGAAGCCAGCTCCTCGGTGCCAGTTCGTAATAATCTTTACAGTTACGTCTAGTGCGCTTGTTACCTGTATTTCCGAAGTTACCTGGATACCTTTTTTTTTTTTTTTGCCTCAGATCTCCGTTCCGCTCCTCCTGGTTCCAGCTCTGCTCCTGCTCCGAAGGATTTCAACCCCGCTCCTACTCATCTGCCTGCACATTCCCATTTTTGTGATTAAATATACTTTTTTGATTCGACTGCTGTCTGCGCTTGGGTTTCTTGCCTTACTCGTTACATCTGCAGCAGTATTTTTGAACTTTTCTTATTTTAAGACCATTTTACTTACGCAAATCAAGGGCAGTCATACTTCTTTCCGGAAAATTGTACGTACATTCCGAAGTGTATATATGTCTGTCTAATCAAAATGACTACACTTTATATATATTTATGATTTATATGATTAGCTGTGACAAAAAAGGGTTGTGCTCCTCCTCTTTCATATCATAAGAGCATCTTTTTGTCTTGGGGTGCTGTTTTAATTATTATTCTACATAAAGCTGTCTGTGTGTTTGTGTTTGAGCCGTGAGTGTGTAAATAAAGCGTCAGGAGGAGAGTGATGCTGCGCGGATGAGTTCATTATAACCCATTAATAAAGTTTTTTTCATTGTTTCTCTACAAACGAACATGAAACATACAAGACTGACAGAATCAAGGCTGACAACTCTTGGCCCCTCTCACACACCACATTCACACAAGCTTCCAATAGAAGTTCTAGTGTTTTAGCCCAAGGACACAACCAGAACAGGATTCGAACCAGCAGCCTTTCTGTCACATCAAAGCTGCCTGAGACGACGGCTTTATCACCTGACAGAAACTCAGGCAGCTTTTGATTTCGCGACTTGTTCTTGTCGGAGTCTAAAATAACAGCTTGGCACAGTCTAGACTTCTTTTGTTGATACTTTACGGACCAACCTGTCGCCTGTCTGTGATCATAAGTAAAAACTCAATTACAATGGCGTCAGATCTCCATGACTGCAGTTGTTGGCTGATTGACAAAATGCTTATTCTTATACTCAGTAGTTCCCAAATATTGTCTACATGATAAGCTTATAGGAAGAAAATGAGTTTAGAATGAACTATGAATGTATTTTTAAATATACTGCTTTGAAAATAGTTTTTTAATGTAAGTTTATGACAAAAACATGACATATTCTTATCAGTAGAGTTATTTTGTATAGTTGAAACGCCACGGAGCAATTTTGGACCAATAGGGGGGGACTTTGGGAATAGCTGCTCATACCTAATGTGACCAGATAACGTAATGTCTGTGGTAGTATTTTTTTAGTAGCTTTGCATTAGTGAAGGTCATTTTACAAAGAAAAGTTGAAATCATAGTTGATTTTCTTATGTGCAGTGACAAAAATACAGTGATAGCTCCATACTCACTAATTTCTCGTTATATAGTATAATATAATATGGTTGGCACGGCGAAAAGGAAATTATAATCCATTTGTTTATATCCATTTCTGCCTGTGCTTCGAGGATCAATGGAAACATGACAAAAATGAGAAAACTAAAGAAAACTGAATATAAATTTACGTCAAATCTTAACTATAGCAATGTTTTCTAGTTTTGGTGAAAATTCTGTCTTATGTATCTATGTATATTTGCGTCACCAGTACCACTTTGTCTCATGCATCATTAAGGTAGCATTAATCTTGATACGACCATGCCAAATCAGGGGCCCTCCAACTTCTTCGTCATGAAATTTCATCTTTCATTTGATGCATTACCAGCTAAAGCACAACTTCTTGATTTATTTTAATAAGATATTAATTTCTTCAGACAGTGACAAACACACATTTATAGAGGTGCCAGCTCTGCCAATTAGCTGGGCACCGCATCCCCCCCGACTCAGCGCTTTATGTATTAGACTGATTAAACCATCTCCACAGAGGGACGTGGGAGCTTCCTGTCCCGACTGAAGGGGAGATGAGATGGAACATAGCTACGGGCGCCTCCCCGCTGCTCTGCACGCTGCCAATTATCCTCTGTCCCGTACAAAGACGTCCCGGCGCAGTCAGGGCTTCCTGCTTCTTCTTTTGTGGTGCAGCAGGTTTCGAACATGAACGAGGTGGTTATGTGGCTCTGACCACAGCGCCGCGGGAGGCAGCACAGAAGTCTGGTGCCACGCTGGGTCAGTCTGAGCTCTCTGCGGATACTGTTATAAGGAATACTAAACGGATCCAATCCTACTATCCGGGCTTTAATAGCACTATACTCATATGATTTATTTGCAACAAGTTATCTTTGTTTTTAATATTGTTACTTTGGTACATTGGGTGCCTTGAGTGTCTTGAAAGGCGGCTCAAGTATAATGTAAAACAAAACAAAAACCTTGCCTTATGATGACCTAGAAAGAATAAAGCAGCAAGACCTAAAAAAAATCTGGTTTAATGAAATATATTTTCATTGTTTACTTTGCAAGATGTCTAATCACAAATATATCCATCCATCTTCTTCCACTTATCCATTGCCGGATCACTCTGCACCAGTCCTTTATGGCTCCTCCTGCAGGTGGTGGGTCCACAGGAGGACGGCTGTACAATGCTCCTTCACCTTTGGGCGACGTAAAACCGGCCTTGTTGGTCTGATCATAAGGGCCTTCTGCGTCACTTGTTTGCCATGGGAGACTCTTCCAGGGGCATGTCCCAGACAACATAGAATCATTCAGGTGCTCAAACCCCGCTACCACGATATGGTGGCTGTTCGAGGAGGGGATCACAAATATATTACGTTTTCTATTAAGAATTTTAGTTTAGTTTATTTGGCTGGGAAAGTGCATATTTATGAACACACATGAGATCCATACATGCCTCGCCACTCCGGACTGTAGCCATGGGCTAATTTCCATCCGTTGTCCCACACTTGCTGTCACAAACATACTCTCATTCATCCTGATCTATTGTACATGTTTTTAGTGGTGAGGGAAACCGGAGCACCCGGAGGAAACCTACGCAGACACGGGGAGAACATGCAAACTGTACACAGAAAGGCCCCATCCGGCCCAGGAATTGAACCTGGAACCTTCTAGCTTCTAGCTTTATTAAATGTATCAATATTGTCCTTTTTTCAATCCTGAAATCATCTTGGAACCCCCACTCAGAGCAGACCCCGACTTATGAAAAAAAAAAAATAGAAAAGTGATCAAGATGTGTGTTTCTTCTTTTTTCTTGTATTGCACTTGACAATCCTGTGCCCAAAGTTTCTCAACGGTCTATACTGTTGTCATTATTCATTCAGTCCACACTTGATGATGGTAACCTCCTTTTGTAGCCACAGCTGCCCTGGCATAGACTGACAGGATGCCAATCTGCTCCATCGGCTGCTTCCACCATCACCATTCACTCACGCTCACTCTACATTCATGCAGGCGTTTATATCAGCTAAAAAACTCAATGGGCCTCATTCACGAAACAAACTTACTTCTTCTGGAAGAACCAATCCTAAGAACAGTCAGGAGGACTCTTACGCACAAAAAATCTGCAGCTTTAGAATATTATCACAGTCAAAATGGACCCAAAAATTCTAAGTCTTTCACAGCATGAGTAACATTTTTCAACAAATTATTTCACTTAAAAATATATATTTTTGAGAGAATGGAAGTGAACAGAGGTGGTATAGAGCAGAGATAGTTAGTGTAGACTTTCACAGCTGAGGGCTGCAGCTCGTTAGTTGCTGCTCTGATTCACACCTGTCGTAATCAGAGGAGAGATCAGGAGAACTGCCTCATGCTCTTGTCATGCCCATATATGGACTTCTAGAGGGCGTGTCTTTGTATTTTCATAGTCAATATGATGTAAATGTCCTGATAATGAGGGGAGTGGTGTTCTGAGTCACGTTCATGAATTTGGGGCATCTCTCTTTAAGAAGGGTTTTGTCTTCTTAAGAACGCTTCGTGAATCAGACCTACGTTTTTCTTAAGTTTCTACTAAGTTGTACTTAAGAACTTTTTCTTAGGAAAATATTCGTGAATGAGGCCCATTGAGATTTACAATGTCTTTTACAAGAGTGACCTTCCAAGAGGCAGCAGCACAATGGGATCCATAACAGTTTACAAAGCAAAGATAAGACAAATGCACAAACAGTGAAGAAGCATCTGCAACCAGTGCGGCTTTGGACCAATTCCATCAACTTAGCTTTCAAAGAGTTTGGAGAGACCAACTCCCAAAAACTCAGCTCATTTTGCAGCTGATTCCAATCAAGGACACGACAGTCGGGATTCAAACCCCCGACCTTCCAGTCATGAGACTCTACCATCTGTGCCACTGTCACTTGTGTTTGAAATAATTATACCAAATATTTTTAAAAAGCATTATACCCCCCATTGAAGCTATTCTGTTGTAAGTGAGGTTCAATCATCCACATCGCAACATTGCATTCAAATGTGTTTTTATTTAAAAGAAAACAAGATAAAAAGAGGCTTTTGTTTCAGCTGTTTAGGCACGAAAACGTCTTTCACCTTTTAAATACATTTTTCTAACATTTTTACATCCATCTCCCATATGCACTTTCTGGGCTCGACAAAACATTTTTCTTTTTTGTCAACTCCTGAGGCTGCCGTCCGTCTGTCTGTCTGGCATCGGCTTATAGCTGCTGCATCTGTTTGTGGAGAGAGAGAGGGAGAGAGAGAGAGAGAAACACCTACATATCTTTCTCAGACGAGCTGCCAAGTCGAACTGGACAGATGTGCCTCGTGGATGTGCTGCAGACAACTCCATCACTCTCTCCACTCATCCTCCTGAATAAATCTGTGTCTATCACGGCTTGTTGCTGCTGTCCTTGGGATGCCATTAGTTTCAGTCTGACGCAGAGGGCATTGGGGAAGGACGTTTGGACGATGACAAACTATATATAGGGAAAATTTGACTGCTATGTGTGCAGTTAGATCCACATGTGGCATGGCGAGGGTAGATCGTTTTTTTTTTTTTTTACCAAGCTGCTTTTCAACAATGGCACCTTAGTAATTTCATCTAGAGAATAATTGTGTTATACAGTCATATGCAACTCAATTACAAGGCGCACATACAGTAAGGACAACAGGCAATGTTCTATTTTATGTAAGTTATATTTGTACAAAAATGTAATAAGTTTGCAATTCACAGTTCAGTAGCAATTTTGTTGCATTGGTTTCCCATCTACACTCATCATGATTTTTACCAGGGGCACTTGAACAATACACATTCTGATACATCCAGAAGGGTCCAGGCAAAACCCAACCAAGACAAGGCAGCAGCTGATGAAGCAAGCCCAACAGCTCTGGGGTCTACCGGCCTAAAATACAAAGGATTTTTTGCACTTCACAAATAAAGGGGTTTATTCTCATCAACAGTCATTTTCCTTCACAATGGACAATTATGAATTCACTCCATTATTAGTAGTGGTGTGCTATATACAGATACAGTACATACACATCAGGCCTGGGTAGACCAATAGAAGGGCAAAGTTTCCTGGGGTTCCTTCATTGTCTCCCATCCTGCTAATACCAGGCCCAGCCTGCTTAGCTTCCACGATCAGATAAGATGGTGCTTTCACAAGGTGGTATTGGTATAAAGGTGATATGGGGGTTTGCAGAGCATTGCATCATGAGGGGCATCTGATTTAAAATCCTTTCTCAAATTAATTCATGAATGCAATGGTATTTTTTTTTTTTTTGCCTTTTTTATTATACAGCTCAGTTCAGGGTGACAGGGGTTGAAGCGTGGGGAGAGACATTCAGCAAATTGTGAGGAGTCAAAAGAACACTGAGGTCAGGACAGTGATGTTCCAGGACTCCAGGTGTAACAGTATTAACCACTACACTATCGAGTGCATATTATATCTCTCATAAATCATCCCATATTTTAAAGAGTAATTATACTGTTTTTTGGTCAATTGGACAAAATGGAAAATGAAAAGTAGTACTGGCAAAAACTGAGTGGGAAAAAACTGAAAGATGACGAGAGCATTAGCATCATTTCTAACTGATACAGTTTGCAGGCAGTTACGGTCTATGGCTCAGGTCACGGTCAGCTGAATGCCCCGCCCCCTCTCCCCTCTGCTGGAGCGTGACAATAAAAACAACACTTTGACAAGAATGTGGGACTAATCAGGGCCAAAACCAATGGCTCCAAGCATTATTGTGTTGTAAATGTAGATGTATGGCCACTGTAAGCACCAATTCTACTAATGAGGATTTACGGGGGGCTTGTTTAATTTACCATGTAGTCAACAAAAAAATGCTGCAGCTGAAGACAGGTCAAATGTCTCAGAGTTGAACTCAGCTGGACGTTCTTCTAGGGATAACATGTGACCTTGGTGTTTTCATCAGATCTAAATTTTAAGCAGCATGTCAGTGTGTAACTAGCTCCTCCTTTTTCCATTTCTATTCCTTCTATTCGTTCGCAAGACATTGTAATGGTTTGTTTTACACATTCTTCTTAAAATCCATTTGTCATTTACAGATCATTCAAAATGCTGCTGCTGAAGTTTGTAACACAGAGGGCCAGTTGTTCAAAGGTAATCTGATCAGATTTTGGTTATCGGATTGGATCAAGTCTTGAAAATGGGTTGTTCAAAAGGGAAAAAGGATTCTGAAATCAGATTGGATCACAGAATCCAATCCTAGCTTCAATCTGGATCAAACCTTCAGTTTGTGTTGTTCAAA
>OMNZ01065069.1:0-12659 GCA_900303255.1 Lesueurigobius sanzi | reverse complement strand
TTTTCATGACTATTTCCATTGTAGATCCTCACTGAAGCATCAAAACTATGAATGATACATGTGGAGTTATGTACTTAACAAAAAAAGGTGAAATAACTGAAAACATGTTTTATATTGTAGTTTCTTCAAAATAGCCACCCTTTGCTCTGATTACTGCTTTGCACACTCTTGGCATTCTCTCGATGAGAAGTAGCACCTGACATGGTTTTCACTTCACAGGTGTGACTTATCAGGGTTCATTAGTGGAATTTCTTCTTTATCAATGGTCATGAAAATAAAGAAAACACATTGAAAACACATTGAATGAGAAGGTGTGTCCAAACTTTTGGCCTGTACTGTATATATATATATATATATATACAGTATATATATACAGTGAGGGTCACAAGTATTTGCACCCTCTACAATTTTGCAAGTTCTCCCACTTCAATCAAATCAGGACAAAAACAGTAACACACAGTAAATAGAAAATAAGTAAGGAATATCATGACTAAAGCTATTCATATTTACATTCCAGTGATATTGTGATATATTGTGGGTTCTAGGGGAGACAGTGGCGAAGATGGTAGAGCGGGTCGTCTCATGATCGGAAGGTCGGGGTTCGAACCTGCTCCTGCAGGTGCAGACTGTCGTTGTGTCCTTGGGCAAGACACTTCACCCAATGCCTTTGGCACTTCACCCAATGCCTAAGTGTGAGTGGTTGGTGGTGGTCGGAGGGACCGTTGGCGCAGATGTGAGCAGCTTCGCTTCTGTCAGTCTGCCCCAGGGGAAACTGTGGCTACAATAGTACCTTACCACCATCAGCCTGGAGTGAATGAGCTTTCATGTGTGAAGCGCTTTGGGTGTGACTGTGTCATATGAAAAGCGCTACATAAATAAGATTCCCTTTCCCCATAATATTGTAATTGCAATTATTTGGCAATATGGCCTACAAAGTATTTATTTAAGACATCTGTAGCGTTGCAAAAGAGCACGTATTATAAATCATTGAAATTTATCCTCATTATGAGCATCATGCTGCTATTGGGGAAAATCTTTTTAAAACACAATATAAAAAGCTATGTGTCATTGTAACATGGTTCTAGTGAGACAACTAAACACAGGCATAGGTTGCTATTGGGTTTCCAGAGAAGAGGGTAGAGTGGGACTGACCCTGCTCATGTCTTCTTCCCTGGACGAGCCGGCGTGGCGAGGCAGTGTTCGATGCTGCAGTTGTGGCGACAGGAGCTGGAGGCTGCTGGCTCTGGTCGGGATGCCCTGCCCCACGGAGAGCCCCTCCTCGTGTGTCCTCTGGTGGTCCCGGCGCACGTACATGGAATGTCTATGGGGCCGCTGTTGAGAGGAGAAGGGGCTGGTGTAACCCTGACCGTACAGGGGGTCGTGCGGGGCGGAGAGGGAGTGCCCGTGACCTCTGTCCTCCCCTGGGTCGTCCCCGTCTTCTGAGCTTTTGTGACGCGTGGAGTTGCGGCGGTAGGAGGAGTCCAGCGTGTTGCTCTCTCTCTCGCGCACACTGCCTCTGCCGGCCGGTCCCAGCCGGTCCACCCTGCGGGAGGCGGCGGGGCTGGTCGGCGCGGCGCTCAGGTCAAGGCAACTGGAGGGGAAGTATCGAGAGGTGGGTTCATCCGCGTAGAGGTGCACGTCGTTCAGATTCCCCACGGACTTAGCGTCGCTGAGGTTGCCGTAGCTTTTGGATAAGTTCAGATACGCAAACTTATTGGCAGAAGGAGCAGAGCCGTGCGTGTCCATATAGTGCCGGTTATGTTTATCTCCTGACTGAAGCGTGTTGGTCTTTCCCTCCACAAACGAGTGGCGCGTCTGGGAGCGGAAGTTTGACTTGAGGAAACCTTCGGAGCTGATGTTGATGTCAAAGTCTGCCGTGCTTTGGGCCTCGCTGGAGCTGAGCAGGTGCGGCAGGTTGCTGCTGGCCAAGTCCATGTTGTGGGATGTGGAGTGGTTGAAGAGGGATGGCTGGTAGTTTTTGGTGTGCAGCGTGGGGCTGAGGTTGAGGGCCGCGGGCATGTTGCCGTTCAGGAAGCAGTCGTTGTTCGGTTGGAGGTCTTCGTGGCGTGGTAGGCTGGAGCATTCCCGGCTGCTGTTGCGGTGACTTCCTGAGCTCTTCCCGCCGTGGCTCCTGTGAAAAAAAAAGAGAAACGAGAATGAATCAATTGTTGTTTACTGGGATCTCTTTGTGTTGAGTTTGCATGCGTTTCCTAACTTCTAACTTCTAACGAGCATGTTCTGAAAGGTGATTTTCCTTGTTGTATTCAGAGCGTTGCTATGTTTGTAGACTTTGGGCCTGATTTACTAAAAGATAAGAGATAAGAAAAGACTTAATTGATCTCACAATTGAGAAATGTACCCGCTACACCAGCACAACACACAGTGGGTGCAAATACAGTAGTAAGAAAATGTGAAAAACAAGAGGAAGATCTCTTATGTACAAAGAGTAAAAAATTAACTAGTAAACCGAAATAGAACAAAATGTAAAATACAAATATAGCAACAAAATAGTGCAGAGAGAAAAATAGATGGTGGTTGGGATTGATAAAGTGATACTGATTTCAAGCATTTGTAAACACAGAGGTTATTGCACAGCATAATATTTTTTATTGCACCTTAGACCTAGAATTGTGCAATAACAGTAGAATTGTCTGAAACAGTCTGACAGCGTACAGTAGTATTGTCTGAAACAGTCTGACAGCGGTGGGTATGAAGGACCTGTGGTAGCACTCCTTCTTCCACTGAGGGTGCCTCAGTCTGTCGCTGAAGGAGCTGCTCAGCTCCTCTATTGAGGTGTTGTCCATGATGGATGCGAGCTTGGCCAAAATGCTCCTCTCACTCACCTCCTCCACGTAGTTGAGTGGGCAGCCCAGGACTGAGCTAGCCTTCCTGACCAGCTTGCTCTCTTCCTGTCCCGTCCTGGTCTATGTTGCCCGGGGCCTAGCAGAGCACAGAGGCTACTGCAGAGTCGTAAAAAACAGTGGCCTGTACACTCCGAAAGATGTGGCTGGCTGTTCAGCGCCAGCATGATCCACGGGCAAAATGGATAGTGTGGTTAAAGTGGTGCAAAAAGCAGGTGAGGTTGACATTTGTGTCTCTCAAACATCTAAGGCCATAGCGCAAACTTATTTATACATTAGATTTGCATGACTAGTAATATCAGGGTTTATTCCGGTAGCTGCAAGTCAAATTTAATGCTTTTTAATGCCATTTTAATGCCCAAATTCTACATTTTTAATGCTAGAAACGCCACAAATTGGTGCGTATTTAATATTAATTTCCATATTCAATACAAATTTTGACACAACTGACAACTTTAGAACAGAAATAGTGTGTAATTTCTTTCCAAACAGCAGTATAGACACTATTTTTGAATTTTTGACAAACTTCTGCAGTAAAACTAGTTGAACAATGTCTTGAATGTTTGATTTAATGCCAGTTTTAATTCTATTTAATGCTTTTTAATGACATTTAAGGCCTTATTTTTGACACAATTCATTTAATGACTTTTAATGCTTTTTAATGCTGCGCGGAAACCCTGAATATAAATAGTTTATATTGATAGGTGGTAATTTGCAATTTAGCACCTGGCTTGGTAAATCAGACCTTTTGAGTTCTCCTACTGCCTGCAACCCAGGCCTTTTGTTATCATGTTTTTAACATAAGCCTAAATTTAACGAATAAACAATACATTTCACCTCAACTAGGGCTGAACGATTTTGGAAAATAATCTAATTGCGATTCTTTTTCCTCAATATTGCGATTTAATATGCGATTATTTTTTCAAGGTCCTCTTTAGGGCTGAATGATTTTACCAAAAAATACATTTAAATACAATGTAGGGCTGGGCAATTTGGCCTAAAAACACTTTTTTCTAGTTTCAATTCGATTTTTGATTTTTCTTTTAAAGCACTTAAAATGACTGCCAATTGCCCAGTCAGCCGCCTTCATAGTTACGTGGCCTACTACAGAAATCTGACAGATGAGACAGAGCAAAGGTGGTATGGCCATAAGACATTGTCAGTGCCCTCTGCTGGACAGGTGTGAAATTTCTTCCTTTAAAAAAAATCTTGGCTGCCCCCTAGTGGCTGGACAGAGCATTTTAATCATTTCTTTAAAACTCCTGACAGGAATGGGCTAGAGACTTACTTTTTTTGTTTGTTTTTTGCCCCCGTAATAACCGCATACCTCTGCGATTTGCAAATCATGCTGTGTAATATCGCGATAATCGCTCAGCCCTAACCTTATTTATGACTGAGCACCACTAAATTAGTTGTTTTTGACTGTTTCGTATGTGTTCCTCCAATGCTGCTCCAGCCCATTGCTCTGAGCAGGACAAAGCAAGTTGTCTGAATCAGAATCTTCCTGGAGCTGTGTGGGTTTGCCTTCTGTTCTCCAATTTCCCCCATTTTGCAAGAGACGGGTCATTGGACACCACACTGCAGTCACCCACTGCTCCAGACAGGTCGCCCCAGTGGCACTGAAGGACGAGTCAAATGAAAAGGACAATATTCCCTCCAGGGTACAATTTTATTTCATTTTATCTTTCATAATAAGATTTATGAAAACTGAGAAAAGAACATGAATTTACTTTTGTGAGACGAGAGGATACAGAGAAAGTGAGCTTGTTTCTGTTTATGACTTACTTTCATGAGTCATCGATGGAACATAAATCCCTATTAGTTCCCTATTATCAAAGCCAAAACCAGAGCAATCACACGTCATGTCACTATAGCAACATCATCACTGTCGAAATGAACAGCGAGAATTTTTTTAGACAGCCAAAAATTACAGCTGTCACGGATGATGAGCTCAGAAAGCGGTGTAAAAAATGGAAAACTACCGGGGAGGGGACTGATTCAGAGCAGACCAAGTTGTTATCTGTGAATTAGCAGTGTCAGTGTACAGAGACCGTGTTCAGTGCTGCATTCTCCTGTTTGATAAAGGCGTTTTCACAGGACCAATTTATTGCGAGCAGCCAGAACTATAAGCCAAATGTTTAGCACAAGCATTAAGCCATTGTGAAGAATATGGCAATGACAACAAGAGAGAGACAGCAAGTTAGAGATTTTTCTGCTCACTTATCTAATCTGGGGAGAATCTGGACTCGAATCACTGACCTGTGAGTCCAAGAGAGAACAATCCAACTGCCAATTCAGTTACCCCCAGAGTCCAATAGTTAGGCTCACACCTCAAGCATCCTCAAAGCATAAGTAGCTCTTCTCAGCGCTACTTCATTGTCATAAAAATGAGCTCACGGGGAACAGGTGAAAGCCTGGTGCACATAATGATAACAGCCTGTTTAATAGTCGTGCTTGCGTGACAGACCTGCTTGGGGTGGTGTTGTCTCCGTGGTGTGGTTTCCTCTTGGACGAGCGCACCGGAGTGGGGGTGGGCGGCCCGGGACGGTCCACGTGACGCGTGGTCTGGAAGGCGTGGTGGTTCAGGCTCTGCTCTGTCAGAAAACGCTCGGTGGGGTTCAGCAGGAGCAGGTTCTGAGAGACAGACAAAGACATGCAGACAAGAGAAGGTCAGCATAAAATATGTTCAATACTAGTGGATAATTGTGGACGGCGCTGTGTGGCGGCTTGTCCCGGACTGGTTTTGGCTGTGGGGTGGGTGTGGGTGTTCTCAGTGACAACATATAAGGATATTCATTTCATTCATATCTCTTAGCAATTTTTTTATGTTCTATTAATTTTTATTTTATTATTATTATATTGCACTGTATTTTTAACACACAATCCTCCTTCCCCTTGTATTCCATTTGTCTTATGTATTGTGTTCTATGTCCCCCCTCACTAAAGCAAATATGCATCTTACTGTATACAGTATGTCCATCACCCAATTACATGTCTGTAATGTGTAATGTCTATCACTCAATAAAGAAAAAACAAAGATATTTTACAGTAACAGTTTGTGTGATGTATTTTTTACTTTTTGTAATATAGTATACTATGAGTATGGTCCGATCAATACATGTCTACCCAGAGGAATATCGACTATGGGCTGATCATGTTATACAGTTGTGCTAAAATGTTAATTAACCCTTTTAAGTTCACATCCCTTTTAATCTTTTGGCCATTTTTCCTAGAATATGAATAATAACACAACAATCTTTTTTTTTCCACTCATGGTTAGTGGTTGTGCGAAGCCATTTATTGAAGATAACAGAACTGAGTTTACTCTTTTGAAATCATAATGAAACAGAAACTACTCAAATGTACCTGATCTAATGTTTCCATGACCTTCAACAACTGCCAGGAAAACTGTTCAAGATGCACAGTATGTAAACTTTTGATCATGGACATTTGCCTTGTTTCTAGATGAAAAGCGTAAACAAACAGATCACATAACCACTAACCATGAGTGAAATAAAGGTTTTTGTGTTATCATTCATATTCTATGAAACACATAAGTTTACATACCCTGACATTCTGATATGTAAAACTTTGAGCACAACTGTACCTCCTTTAGAAGCATATAATGTGCTTGAATAAGACAATGAGGGAAGGTAGATACTCCGACAAAGATTTACATATTTATATTGGCTCGGTGCACAATATGGCTGCGCTAGTTCCCTTGATCTGAAGTTATGTAAAGTGTCCTTGAGTATCCAAAAAAGCGCTATACAAGTTTGATGCATTATTATTATTATTATTACTATTATTGAAGTTGTGTGCACCAGAACTTCCTGTCCATATTCATTTTCTATGGAGATTGGCTTAGACCCGTTCGAATAATCATGTTTTCTTAAGATTCTGTGGTGGACAGTGAGTTCCTGGTAGATGATCACTTACTGCATGTTAATAACTTGCTGTGTGATCTAAATACTTCAATGACGTCCATGTTTAGAAAGATCTGTGACTTTGTTTCGACAAACATTAATTTGATGTATGATAAAATTTTAAATAATGCTGTAAATGTGAACTATACTGCATAAAAACAATTGTTCTTTTAAAAACTTTATATAGGTATGTATTCTTTTATTTTTTTATTGCATGTTAGCCTTTAGCTTCAAGACAAACGTATTTACATCCTACATCAACACACTCATTTACCAAGAACCCACTGTCCACCACAGAATCTAAAAGAAAACATAATTATTCAAGCAGGTCTAAGTTTAATGGAAAATAATACAGACCGGAAGTACTAGCGCTCACAACTTCAGGTCAGAGGAACTAATAGTGTTCCACAGACAATTTTCATAAATTTTATATTATTTTATGGTTTAACTGGTCAAAAGTATCACCTATTATGCAATTCATTTCCTGTATCTTTTCTGTCCAATCATTTCCTCTTATACTTTTGTATTTTTATTTTGAGTGAATAATCACATTTTACTTCCACAACAGCCTACCCACTTTGAGTTCTACAGCTCCCAAAAATCCAACAGTTGTGTCTTATGAGTCAACGGCGCCATTATCATAAAAGTCAGCCTGCTCCACGCCGCTGTGTCACCAAACAGGCTGCGCAAAGTGTGAAATGTAATCGTGACGAATTAGTAAATTAATTAAATAAATCATAACACCTGTTTCTGTGTACTTCTACTGCAGTTAAAAGATTAGCAGATTAGACCTGCACAGCACTAAACATAGACATGACTATGTCTAAAGGTGGATTTAGTATCAAATTTATTCATTTTCATATTCATTCAGATCTCTGCACTGGCTTCCTGTCGCTCAGAGAATAGACTTTAAAATAGCTCTGCTTGTTTACAAGTCTCTTCATGGTCTAGCACCAAAGTACATCTCTGACATGTTAGTGCCATATGAACCATCTCGGGCTCTGAGAACCTCAGGGAGTGGTCTCCTGCTGGTTCCCAGAGTCAGGACTAAACATGGTGAGGCTGCGTTTCAGTTTTATGCAGCAAAAATCTGGAACAGTCTGCCAGAAGGTGTGAGACAGGCCTCAACTTTGACAATGTTTAAATCTAAGCTGAAAACGGTTCTTTTTAACTGTGCATATGTCACTGAAAGTATTTTATCTGCACTCTTCACTTTTAATGTCACTTTTAATGTAATTAGTCAATGATTATATTTGTTTTATTGATTGATTTTATCTGCTTTCTTGTAATTTTATGAAATTGTGAAGCACTTTGAATTGCCTTGTGTATGAATTGTGCTCTACAAATAAATTTGCCTTGCCTTGCCTTGCCATTTATTGACAACAAGACACCAACTGGACTACAAACTTTTCGTTGTACTTGTTGCAATGACAATAAAGATTATTCTTATTCTAAATCTAGTACAAGAGTTGCCTCACAGGGCTGCGCCGACATCAAAGCAGTAAACAAGGAGCAAATATAATGTCCAAATGAACAGTCGGCAGCACAAGCACCAAATCAGAGGTTCTGATCTGGTATGGTGTTTGAACCCAACATCAATCTATAAAGCAAAGCCACGACCCAAATAGGAATTCAATTTAGTTTCTAAATAAAGTGAAATACTGCATTTTACAAATTATAGATGACTATACATTACATAATACATAAATAAAGCTAAAATTGTGATCAAAATAACTCATTCTAACAGACTCAGGGATGTTTTTGTGCATTTTTAAGAGATAAATACTGCCCAGTATAATACCGCTACCCACTTTTGGGTCCCGACTCCCGACGCACCAGTTGAGAACCATGGCACTAAATCAAGGCTTGTGCACCACATCTGATTGATGATTTGCTTTGAAAGGTAACTAGTGTGGTGCTAATAGGGCAATAATAGCACATTTACTGTTCAGCTCTATTCCTAGTACTTGCATTCACCAGAGGACATTGTGGAGGCAGTTTTGATTCGCTGACTGACAATAAAATCTTTCTTGCTTTCTGCTTAATAAACAATGCAAGTAATTATTAATATGCCAATGGTGTTTGTTTTGAACAAGCAAATGGTTCTCTCAACATCTTTCCCTTCTTTTGAGAAGCAGGCTTTTGCTAAAGTCAGGCCTCAGCTGACATTGTGTTAGCAGTGAGTCATTATCTGCTGGGGAAAACGTCCACAAGTGCTGCCCACATTCTCAACATGTAACAGCAGACACAGCAGCACCAGGCTATGCGCCAAGAAATGCTGCAGCAATGTTAATACAATACTAATAGTCATGCAATTATAACATGGGCAGCATAGCTTTTAGTAGCTTTGGAGAACAGGGGGGCGGTGTGGACACAGGCTGAGCTTTTAATAGTGCATGTAGGCAGGGTAGAAACTGCTTTGTCGATTTCCTTTTACCTTGAGGAGGTCCAGTAAAGCTCCACCGATAATGCCCAGGTATCTGCGCTCTAATGTCTGTGGGTGGTTCACCGACGGGAACTGGAATTGGAAATAAAAAGGTACTGTTAGACATGTATAGTGTAACCAGACTTATTGTAGGCTTGTAGGGCTACATGATTTTCGAAAGGATGTCTAATTGTAATTTGTAGTGCTATGATTAGATTTCCAATGAGATTTCAAAGGAAGATTCTGTTGACTGGCCCTATTAGTCATTTACATAATTATAATTAGGCAAAGCTACAAATATGTCTCTGTAAATGATGTCATCTTTCCTGGTCTGGCTTCTTTATCCATTCTTTTCCATCCATTTTCTTAATTAGAAGCCAAGTTAATAACTCACATTAAATGTCATTTTGCCCATTTATATAATTGTTGTTTCGCACAAAGCATCCTGTTCATTGCTGCCAGTGATTCTTCCACTGGCGCAGAGGCATAAAATAGCTAATTGTTATTGTTGAATTTAAGGCTCATTGTCAAGGAATTGTCACGTACAAAGTGTGAATGCGTAACTTGACTCGTGACATGATATCGTGACTGGTTCTTCCGATGTTTTTACCCTTCTGGTGTTAGGTACTGCTCTTGGCGATACCAATCTCGACTCGAGTCCCTCTTTCCTCTCTAAAAGTACTTTATAAAAGGCACTGTGGGTTCAAGTCAAATGTCCACTAGCTGTTCTTTTTGTTCCAGTGTTACATAAATATCGCAGCAGGTGTCCAGCCTGTGCAGCCCGCTTCAAAGAGACATCAATCAAAGCGTCTGGTTTCGTGCTGCTGTATTAGAAAACTGCTTTCTGTATTGAGTGCGAGATTAATCCAGGGCCAAGCCTATGTGTTATTGGAAAAGCATTATTTTGCCATAGAACAAATAGATAAAAAAAAAAACTGCTAATAGGTATATAACAGCACCTGTTCAACACACTGCAAATAGTATAGACACTAGCTAGTATGACTGTATCCCGAATATGGTAACACTTTAGATTACAGCCTGCAGTTCCATGTGTAGGTACAGGTGTAAAGAAAGTAATTACACATATAAGTACATGTGTAATTACTTTATTAGTTTAGTAATTTATTAGTTTAGTAATTCATTAGTTTAGTAATTCATTAGTTACAATGCACATTAGGTTGGTTTGTTTCCCCTTGTTCCACATTGTTACTCTATTCTTCTCTGTTCCCTCTTGTTTCTTGTAGTTACAGGCAATAGCTTCTCACTTTAGATTACAGCCCGCACTCATGTGTAGTTACATAAGTTACTATGTATTTACACATAAGTTATTGGGTACACCTTTGTTAGATCTTATCACCTTTGTTACACCTTGCACTTTAATGTCATTACCTGTAGTTACATGTGTAATGAGAATATGACCGTATTCATTAGCTATTAGGCCTGGGGCTCCAGAAACTACTTCAAATAATATAGTGTATACACTAATGCTGATTGTGACACTAACGTTAGACGTCGTTACAAAATGTCAGAAACAGGAGCAGTGCACGTTTAATTCACCATCAAATGTTTTCTTCATGTTGAATGGTGCAATAGTTCTTTTTATTGTTAGTTGGTTTGTTTTCTGAGAGACGTTTCAGCCTCAATGCTGTGCTTTGGTGACATTTGCTTTAAGGGAGGTCTGAATCTATTCTGCAGGCTTTGGACCGGAAATGAATGAATTACTTGTGTCTATTTTTAAGACATTTTAGATCAGTATTGCCTCTTGCAATGATTAGTGTTTAATAATGTTGTACGTGTGTAATAGATAGATAGACAAAATGCCAGAAAAAACATAATGTATCCTTTAAAGACATTTCTGAAAGATTTCAGTAGATTCTTTATTTCAAGCTAAATTATCTCATTGTGCACAAAGTCTTATCCTAACGTAAGGTTGGAAAATGCATCGCAACACAAGGGCCAAAGAAATTCCATACAGCTACTATCTGCCCAGCTCACTAAATGAATGCTAATGGATTTTTTACTTGTTTATTCTCATATCCAGATAATAAATAAAGAGAAATACTCCATAGAAGTATAAGTAACAATATATTGCTCAGTATTTTGTAGAGCCTACTGATAATGTAAACGTAAATTATGTTTCAGATACCTTATTCTAGTATAAAACTTCAAATTAGTCACATATACTAAATATATTAATATAAAAAACAGAAGGACAGCTTAATTCACCTGGCTGCCAGGAAGTTGATCTCGCCCCTTTCCCCCCACTTTGCTCCCCCCTATTGGGTGCAAATACTATTTGTTTAGTTCGTAGGCAAAAATTCTTCAATCTTCATTTGTACTCTGTAGTTGAAGTGTAGGACGTTTCAATCTTAGTCCAAAGATCGTCATCAGCTACTGAAGGCCTGGAGCACGCTGTGGGCTAATTAAAGCCTAGGTCACAACCGGTCGTACGGCCTCCTACGGCCTCCTACGGCCTCCTACGGCCTGTCTACGAGCAAATAACGCAAGAAACGCAGGGACAGCGCACATCTGACGTACTGAAATCCAAGCCGCAGACTCCCTGCAGAATGACCGCAGAAGTTCTTTGTCATGTCAAACAAACTCCACGGGCGCTCACGTTTTTGTCAGGTTGCAAGACAAACTCACGCTCCGTGCGTCGTCTGTACAGACAGCGCATGTTATTGGTACGTGTCGGAAGACACTTTTCCGTACTTCGCACTTGCGGACTTCCCATATGTGTCGTACGCCGCACTGTTTAGATGTCTGTGCGTCCTCCAAACATGTGCGTTAAGTCCATCTTGAGTTGCCCTTACGGCGAGAGTGCATCAGTCGCAAACTCCAATATATTGAAGGATGTCTTGAGATTTCTATTTATTAAATCTTTATAGGCTATAAAGCGCTTTTCATGCAAAGTGCAGCTGAAAGCTGCAGGGCAGAGAAAGCAGAGCGCGCTCAAAGCCTGCAGGTGCTGTTACTGAGCTTTTACGCACAGAGAAGCCTGTTTTTCATCTTCCTGTTCTTCTCTGCGACTGTATTGTGCTTGTATTTTATGCATATTTTATGGCAGTTCCAATTCTCCGCATGGCATTTTACCAATCAGGCCTGGGAACTATAGGCCTCATGCCTCACCTGCTCAGCGCAGCTGGGTTTTAATTTACACCATTGCGCCTTTTAACTACTAACTACTAACTGTTAACTATTTTTTTTCTCGTTAATTATAAATATGTTTCCCCCTTTTGGGACACTTTTTGTTTAATTCATCTACTTTAAAAAAAAATAGATTCCTCAATTAGATTCCTGATTATTGTTGTTTCTGTGTCTGAAATATAATGTAATCTGTGCGACATACGCACAGCGCTGGTAACACAACGTATAGCTCGTGTGCTGTTCTTGCAACCTTCATAATAAGCCGCATGGAACCCACGGTCTGTGGGTTTGTTGCACGGT
>OMNZ01065053.1:0-10366 GCA_900303255.1 Lesueurigobius sanzi | reverse complement strand
AGTCTGTTCTTTATGAACTATAGGTTTAATCTGCCCAGTAACTGGGTCAAACGTCAGTCTGCGTTCTTTTAACCGCACTGGTTTACTTGAATCTTCTAATTTCTGACCATCCAAGTTAACAGAGTAGTCCCTAGGGCGATATTTCCTTCGTTTATGCTCTGCGTTATGTTCGCTTTCCTCAGAAATAGTTTGTCTGAGTTGGTCAGGTAACGGAGAGACAGTAGGCGATTCCAAATTTGTGTCCTGTAGCGAGGCCTCGGAACACCAGTGTGACGTGGAGGACCTATGAGAAGATTGAGGCAGTCTGTCGGTGAAAGTGGGCTGAGATGGAGAGGGCACAGACATTGGCGAGTCAGGGGAACCTTTTAGTGCATAAGAACCAGAGCATTTGTTGTCCTGCTTAACGCTCCGAGGGCTGCGAGCCTGATGGTATCCCCCTCCCCCAGTGTCGTCCAGCCTTTGGGTCTTTTGAGGAACCGCAGCTTTGATCAAAGAAGAAGAAGTGCTAGGTAGTTTGGCCATGCCCGGTGAACTGGGCCGAGGCTTGACAGCGTTTACAGGAATCCGAGCAATTTTATCATTGTCCAGGTGCTCGAGGCGGAGTCGGTCCGGCGATGGAACCACCTCCGTCTCCGGTAGGTCCGGGCTGGCCAGGATGCCATTAGATGGTGGTGGAGAGGAGGAGTTGTCATAAGGAGACAGTTTGGACATCTTTTCAGGTATATGCACCCCACTGTCCCTGTTCTCTGCCCGCCGTTTACGGCTTGATTTCTCCGCTTTGGGAGAATAGGTGTTGTGGATGTCATTTCGGAGCTTGACTTCTGGGACCACTTTCCCCGACAGTGGGATGTCTGGTGGGGCAGGGTGAGAGCTGCCATTGGTGGATCCGGGGGCAGCACTGGGAGCTACAGCAGAACCTGGTTCAATCAGCTTCTGCCAGTTCCTCAGGAGCTTCTTTGCCCGTTTGGCAAGGTCTTCATCCTTGGTTTTCTTCCTTACATCATTGATGAGCTTTCCTAATCGAGTTTCCTATAGGAGGAGAAAAAAAACAGCAAATTAACACATTACACAAACCACCGCAGGGAGATACAACTCATTTACCACACCATGGTACTTTCTGTACCACTACAATGTACCATTCTGTCCCATTTGTGAATGGAAATGACAGATTCGTCTCAAGGAACAGGTTCATTATTTGAACAGTTACTCAGTGGTGTTTCTCTGAACTTGACGAAGTAGGAGAATCATTTTTACAGTAGTGGTAGCCAGATGCCCCTTGGTGCACAGATCTTGCGCCAATGTTTGACCACCACCATTCACTCACACCCAGACATCTCATAATCTGAACCTAAGGCTCGAACTACTCATAAAAGTTTTTGTGCGTCTGTACGAGGAGTGAAACTAAGGAGCAGTCTGGACACACAACATAAGCAACGCCAAAATATTCAGATTCAAACTGCTATACAAACATCTGGTTTGATCACAATATTATATATAGAGAGGGTCTTAAATGTACGGTACATCTGTATTTGTATACTGGTGTACGCGTCATTTCCTTACCATTGTTGGTATGTGTCGTCTTTACCTTTGCTGGTACTGTTTACTTCATTAACATTGTTGGTATTTAATTATTGTTACAATGCAACAGTCATTTGTGGTAACTCCACCATGAGAACACTGTAGTTACCCAGTTAAAAATGTATTTGTTACTCTTCCATGTTAATGTAGTGCACATCCTTATTTACATTGAGTCCAGAATTGTTGATAGCTTTTTGTAAGAAGTAGCAGTGAAGCTGATTTTGTTTAATGTGAGTAAACGGGGGTAAATAAGTTCTTCCTACTCCCTTTCAGGCCCCCTTTGTCATGTTTAATGGTATTTCTTTTTTAAAACCATAACTGACAGGAGGTGGCTTGTGCCCATTATGTTCACTGTGTAATGCCTCAAAATCAATAAATGAACAAACAAACATCATTCATCTGGAGCACTCGGAGGAAACCTACACAGACACGGGGAGAACATGCAAACTCCACACAGTAAGGCCCGGTGGGGCCCACCTTCTTGCTGTGAAGCATGAGCGCCAACCACTGTGTTAATGTGCCACCCAAACCAAAGAGGAGGAGGGAGCTCACATCCAGCCCATATCACTAAAGCAGGTCTTACAATGTGCGACTTGAAACAAACTTGATCGCACAACAATTTTAGTCTCCGTCATGTTTACCGGAGTATTGGGAGTTTCAAGTAGGGACGCACCAATACCACGCCCCTGGACTTTTACTCATTAATGAGGTCCTGATACCAGAAACCAATTCCACTTGAGTTGCAGCGCACCCACCGAGAGCAGCTCACAGCTGATCAGAGCTGACGGCAATAATTTAACTCCACATAGTTCAATTAAATGAACTCAACATAAACTTGACTTTGTAATAGAAGAGAGGAGGCAGGGTGCTCGCTGGATCTTCGAGGTATAGGTAAAGTGAGTAGGCTAGCACTGCAGGTGCTCTTCAGGCTTGAGGGCTGAGAACGTTTAAATGGAACAGAAGGAAGCCGAGGCACTCTGTATGTAAGCTCAAAAATGTATTGCAGACGCGTTTCGACTCCAAGGAGTCTTCGTCAGGGTAGTGACTACCTTCCTTCTGTTCCATATAAACTTGACTTTATTAGACACATTCCCCAAATCAGAATTTTACGAATGCTAAATATTATATGAATCCACAGCGGTGCAGGTTCTGCATTTACATCACAACAGGCTAATGTTGCTAACCACCTGCTAATGGAGAACGTCAGCGTTTTATGCTCATGGACTGTAAGCATCTGCAAAACAAAGCGGTATCAGTGCATGGTGGTAAGAGCTGTGATTAACTGCTCACGAAGAGCGACTGAAGATCGTACGGTCGCAGAGTTTTCTGACATGTTAGATATTTGTTGTGAGGTACTAGCGTAGCGTGTACTGTACAGTAAATTAAAGCGGCGGAGGGCGATACATGGTGGCCAGAGGCCAATGAGGACAACATCAGTATCAGAATCACCGCTAATAACGTACCCCGGCCTGAATAACACAACAAAACGCAGTGTATGAGAGGATAGTACGATAGCTCAAAGCTGTGTCCATAGTACCGTCTCACGCAGCTATGGGTCACATCGCTCGTACAGTGGAAGCAGGTATCGCTCTGTACAGTGTGATCACCTCCATCGTGAGCTCACGCTCTCCTCAAATTTTTATTCAGTCGCACAGTGTGAGCTGATGTTTCATTTCACTAATAGGGTAAGCCCAAAATTAAGCAACAATAATTAGACAAAGACTGCTGTTGTGAAGAGAAACTGGAGAACAATTTTAATATGCAGTAGGTAGTCATACTCATAAAACAAGGGAGGACTTACCTCAAGTGCTTCTTTGGTGATGGGATACTTCTCCAGACAGGTAATGACCTCTAGTACTACCACCATGTTGCATATCTGGAAAGACAAGTATTAAAAAGCTTTTTCTCACATCTAAAGACTCAAGTACATTTTATGTTTCAGATTTTGTGTATGAGCATTTGATATATGGAAACCAGCTTGGCAGAAGTTTTAGACTCACTCTAGGCCTAAATGTAGGAAGTGTTTAAACACCCAAAGAGACAAAGGAAGTCAGGAAATGTCTGATTATCTGACTTGAAAACCAGAAGATAGCAGCCCACCAAACCGTGGAACCAAGTAAAAAAGTAAAATTTTTATTATTTTTAATGCATGACAAACTGGCTATAGTTAAAACTATAGGTTGAATGTATACTCAACTCATACAGTCACATGGTGACTGTTATTTAAATGACTGAAAAAGCAAGCTGTTTATCATGCAAGTATATCATTATCAGATTCAAAGCATTACTGAAACAGGTTTAAGAAATTAAAGGCCGAAAGGATAGTGGTCTTATTCATGTTCATATTTAGAAGTGTGTTTATGTAGGAGGAGACTATTCTCAAGAAATATAATACTGATTAATAATAATTCCGGAGTCGGAATATGATGGCTGAATGCACAAACGTGTCATGACACAAAAGTGTCATGTCCAACTGTCGCACACGGACAAACGTGGCATTTGACGCAAAAGGCAGAGCTTGCGTGTAAAAGGCTTGTCAAGAGGAGACATTGGTGCTGTTAGGACATAAGAATAACGATGCAATGTCACAGTTCTTCATGTATTAGCATTGGCTTCTGCTAACGTTGATCTAACTTGAGAAGTAGTCCGTCTCAACTTTAGCTGCTAACGCTAAAGTTAGCCATATAGGGTTAACACGCATCGATAAAACATCGCCATTATAATAAAAAATATTTTAAGAAACTCGACGAGCCAGTGAAGTAGGCTTTTCGTGTTCCGTATTTTATATGACAGGTTCAAAAGAAGCCACATATTTTGACTAGCATGTGCGTTGGCGCTTGGCTAATGTTAGCATGCTAATCGTAGATTACAGTAAACTGTAGCCTAACCAGAGATGTTACATTGTTGAGAGATTACAAACACAGTTATGTCTGTGTAGGTTCACAGTTATGATTCACGTTGATTGAGCTATACAAAGACAAGAAGTATCTCTTTATCTCCCACAAGTTGCCCATTTTAATAACCCGAACCTTTTAACATGTTATACTAAATAGAATATTTATAGGTAGTCCCTCTGGTAATATAAACGTTTAAAGCCTGCGGAGATAACATTTGGCCCTTTAGTTTGCCTGGTATCTTGGTATCGTAGCACATTAGTAATTTTAACTTTACACAATATAATTTCAGTAATTTAATGGATATTGTTTGACAATAGATGCTCCACAAACACAGAAGGCCGCTAACGGATTTAAACCATTGGTTCACAACCAATCACGTGCTAAAATCAGCCATGACTTTTCTCTATTTGGCGATCTCTCCCTGAAAAAGTCTTTCTGACTCAACGCTGTTGCTAAGTTAGCTCCAAGCTGTCAACTCCAGAGACTTCAACATGTCGACGCTTTCACAAGTCGCAAAACACTAGATTAGAGTATTAAAGTGAACGCTCAGAGTTGCATCAGTAAGTATGTTTGATATATTGAAGAAATATGCCTTCAGTTAAAAGATGTGGTCCAATAACTTAAGCTCGTATTTGTCTCACTAGGAGGAATTTGCGTTGTTGCAGCACCAGGACCATTAGCGTAGCTTCAGTAGATAACATTGGATAAAATACACCACCGAATCAAAGTACGTGTCATGTTTGTACAATGTGTAAAGAATGTGAAGTTGCTAGTTAGCCGCTAGCTGCACTCACATTGCTCTGACTGTCGATGGCCTGCAGCAGCCGGTCCTTCATCTGCTGCGGGGTTGCTGGGGCTGTGCTCATTGCCTGTTCGGTGCGGTCCGGAGGATGGAGGGAGGAATCCCCCGAAATCAAACCCCGGAGATTGTGGTCGCTCAGAAGCCGCTGCGGTGACACGGCAGGCGCCCGTACAGCATATTTCGAGTCGCCTAAAAGCTAGACGGCTGGCGATCTCACATGGACACTGGGCTGGCCGTGGGCTGCTGCCTGTTCTGTCGGCGCGATACAAACTCTTCTTCAGCCCTGGATGAACCGAGGCTACGCGGCCCGCTGCATGACGGGAAAGTACGCACACAACACACTGACGTCAGCACGCACACAAGTAAACATCGCCCTGTTACTACTTCACTTTTTATCCCACCTTTTCATCTGATGAAACATATATAATAAATTTAATCATAATACTTGCAAAATATTACATCCACAAAATGAAATGGAGTGAGAAAGTCCCTTCATGGATTAATTTCAAAGAATCAGACTTAAAATCATATTTGGCCTCTATTGAAAATTTTAACCTAATTAATAAAAAACTTGCTAAAGCTATACAAATTCTTGAAAGATACAATCTTATTTTTGTAATTTCGTAGACCCCTGTGTTTTTGTGTGTTCACTTTTTTATGAATATAATGTACTGATATTGAATTACAATAAAAAAAAAATAAAAAAAAACTACTTCACTTTTTTATTTTATCACACTGTCTTTTATAAAATACAGCGTGTTTATTAAAGGCACTGCACCTGTTTTTATTACAAATAATGAAAGCGGGAGCAAGTAAATTAAATTGATAGTTGTGGTTCAAAATACATTCCTAATTTTCCCCCACATTTCTGAATAGTTTCTTAAGCACATGTCACAACTTGCGAGTCATTTTTTAGGGTCACTGTCACAGAAATGCAAGAGAACTATCCTGTAAACTCAAGAAATTGACAAAAAATACTTCATATTTAGATGCACAGTATTATTACCACAAATGTCTGAGTTTAAAATATACTAAAGGAGGATAAAACAAATTCCATTCTACTCGTAAAGATAGGTATTCTGCCTTTAAACTTTAAAATGTTGAATATTTTGGTGAAAACCTTGATATTAGTGCGTATTTGATCTTCTACTGACCCCGTGGCTGTGTGGGTGCAGCATGGTACCTTTACTTCTCATCACAGCAGCCTCGATGACGCTCCAGGATCAATTGTTTTTAGGGTTTCTGGTAAGTTTCTGGTACTACAGTGCCATGCTGCACCCATACAGCCACTGTTACCAAAAGGTCAAATACACACTAATACCAATACAAGTTTTGTTTTCACATAAAAGGTTACATAATGCAGCATTAAATATATTATTAATCCATGAAAAAATGACTCAATCGTTACTGAAGTATTACTATTGACCAGCAGATGGCGCAAAAGCTTTAGAAAAGAATTAGCTCTCGCACTTGTTGCGTTGGTAAGAATTTTATATAAGGATTAGAAAGCTCTACAACATAGGCATGTATTGTGGTAATATAGTGTATTCTGCGCTTATTGGTCTAATAGGTTTTTATGAGTCACGTGACACAAACTGCACCCACCGCCATATTGGATAAATTTGTAAACAACGCCAAAATTAACCTGAACTGAACTCACAAAGCTACAAACTTCACAGTTATCCTGCCTTCCTCACCTTTTTACTGTCAGAGAAGCAGTGCACAGGGTACTGCACAAAATACTGCAACATCTTTAGGCATAGAAATATCAATATATCAAGTGTTTATTTTCCTAAAATGCTAATAAATGTGAGCAGCGATTAGCTTGCAGATCTAACACTAGTGATGGGCGGATGAATACCAACATATAGATACTTCAATATTGGAGCCAGTATTGAAAGTATCAATACTCATGTCAAAATATCAATACTTTAATTCCCTTAAAATTCTTGCAAAATTGTTTGTACATAGGAATTACTTTTTCCTACTTCTGATCAATAACTTTGTACAGGTGAGCAGCATATTGGCATTTCCCAAGATTCAGTGCATTTTAATGTAAACACATCGTTATTGGATTGATATACAGCACAAATTCTAGCCTAAGTGTTACTTGATTTCGGATTGAATCCAAAATCACTGGTCTCGCCCATCCATATCTAACACAATGCAATTTTAAAGGTTTTCTGGCAACTAAAAGGTGGCGTGTAAATATCTAAAAACTTTCTATGTTTGTGAACGTGGTGCTGACCAAAAAAAGGTCATTTTGAACTTTTAGACAGACATTTTATCAGTTTCTGGCTACTATAAGTCCATGAAAAGCTGTCTGTTGTCCTCTGGTATGGCGGTGACTGTCCTATGTTCTTATGGAGATAAGCGGCAATACTTCAGATGCCAACATCTAAATGTCTCAGTGACAAAGTGAACATTTTGAATGATCTCTGTTCCTGTTTAAAGGGTGTTTAATGCCAACAGCAGAAGTCGGTGCATGAATGTGTTTTTCCCAGAAAGCTTGCCATCAGCTCTTCCTCCTCCTCCTCCGTCCCACGAGCAGAATGTCCAGTGCGCTGTCTCTGGGGGCTGTGAAGTGGGAGAAACCTCAGATGTGGAGTATACATCCAGCTTAACTAACTCTATTTGAAACTATCGTTGAACTGACTATTGAAGAAGTTACAGAATTTTTAATTTAAATTGCAATTGCATTTATGCCACTATACAGTCCATGAATATAACCAAAGTGACCAAAGCGGTTATACAGTGAAGAAAGTAAGTATTTGAACACCCTGCTATTTTGCAAGTTCTCCCACTTAGAAATCATGGAGGGTCTGAGATGTTCATGGTAGGTGCATGTCCACTGTGTGAGAGATAATCTAAAAAGTCCAGAAATCACAAGCTATGATTTTTTAACAATTTATTCGTGTGATACAGCAGAAAATAATGTGTCTATCAGCTAGAATTCTGACCCTCAAAGACCTGTTATTCTGCTTTTAAATAGTCCAACTACACTCTGCTCATGATTCTAATTTAGTAGCACCTGTTTGAGGTTCTTAGCTTTCATAAAGACACCTGTGAACCCCACAATCAGTCAAAAGTCTAACTACCAACATGGGCAAGACCAAAGAGCTGTCAAAAGACACCAGAGACAAAATTGTAGACCTTCACAAAGCTGTAAAGGGCTACGGGGCAATTGCCAAGCACCTGGTGTAAAAAGGACAACTGTTGGAGCAATTGTCAGAAAATAGAAGAGGCTAATGATGACTGTCAATGTCCCTCGGATTTCTGGATTTTTCTTTTTAGATTATCTCTCACACAGTGGACATGCACCTACCATGAAAATTTCAGACCCCTCCATGATTTCTAAGTGGGAGAACTTGCAAAATAGCAGGGTGTTCAAATACTTACTTTCTTCACTGTAAGTAGGACTCAATCACAATCAATTCATGGTCACAACAAACAAAATACTACAAAGACCATTATTTAGGTCATAGTATATCTTTGCGAACTATAAGATCTTAATCCCTTTCATTCTCTTTCAGTCTTCTCTTTAATGCTGTTCAGATTTTAATGGACAAGTGCACTGTAGAACATTGCAAAACATAAATCGCAAATCTAATTGCAATAGGCTCTGTACACGAAGAATGCTTAGCTACTTCCTGCTAACTTCCTTGGGTAACAAGTGTTTCCTGTTCCTTGTTTATTTCTATGAAGAGTTAGCCGTGTCTTGTTGAAAGAAAGAAATATTTAAACAGTACATAGCTGAAAACATGCAGCTGTTGGATAATCACTTATAACATGTAAAACACTTTACACAGGTTGAAAACACCAGAGGAGATATCTGTGTTTGTAAATGTACATGTTTTAGCCCAGAAGCTAAAGGCTAACAAATGGTAAAATATCACCACAATCTGAATTCATTTTTATGAAACACAATTTTCCTGCCATTTATCTTATTTTTCTTTTGTTTTTTTAAATGAAATTTGACTTTTAATGTATGTTTAAATGTGGACAGGAAGTGGTCTTTGCCCATACTGGCCCACAGGAAGTTAGCCCAAAACATTCGAGAAGGGTCTGGCTGCAGACGATGGAGGGGCACGTAACTAGTGGAGCTCCACTGCTCCACAGGAAATGACGTCAACTCCACAGGACAATACTAGCTTAACCTAACCCTAATCCTAACCTTAAGGTTAGTGGAGTTTACTAAAGTCGTCTTATTGAAATAAATTTAAGTAAAAGTTGCGAAAATAAAAGTGGAGGTGACGTCATTGCTCCACTCCTCCGTCGTCTGCACCCAGACCCTCTTGGAACATTCCATGCACAGAGCCTATTGGGGTTGCCAACCGTCCCTTAAAATACAGAATCGTCCTGTATTTAGCTTTAAAACTATGCGTCCCGTATTGAATCAATAAGAGATGCTATCTGTCCTGTATTTTGGCCACATCTCTCGAAATAAACACAGATTCTGTTCATTCTACTGGTTTAAATGCGTACGTCAGCTCGTAATGTTCAAGACACCTTTCATTTCATCAAAATTGGGTTGATTTTCGCGGAGATCTGCCTCTGAAGTCCAGTGACAGAAGATGATGCTACGTTAAAACAGCTGATCGGCCGCAGAGACAAAAGCAGCTCGAGTTAGATCTACAGCCACAGAAAGACCAGGCTCAGCAGGGAACACAACATCCCTCTGAGTTTAGGCTTAAAACAAGAAAGTTCTGACCAGTTTTAGAACAGCTCTGTGTCAGAGTCAGCCTTTGCTCTGCGCTGCCAGGGGCGGAGTTATCATACTGCAGCCTGGGGCTCAGTGTGGTGCCCCTTGGACACAGGGGGCACAAAACAACAAAAAAAAGAAAACCCGATCTAGATCCATTTAATGCTACTTGATACAAATGTATTAAAGAATAAAGTAATGAGTAAATAAATAATCTGTTCGTCACTGCTTATTAAAAGATTATTTTAAGCATTGTAGTTTATGAAATAGCAACTGAAGTAATTATGGCATAATTATACCATTAAATATACCCATATTATACAGCCCAGAATGTGTTTAAAACATCCTAAAATCCACCAAAACAACGGAAACTAGGTCTGATTTCTA
>OMNZ01064966.1:14790-28269 GCA_900303255.1 Lesueurigobius sanzi | reverse complement strand
GGTTGGGGCGTTAAAATGAGCCCACCCATGTCCCTCTAGGCCTCCGGGGGGCGATGTAAGGACGCGTCTAAAATTTGTGTCAAAAAGAGGTAAGTTAGCATTAGCTAAAACAGCTGACTCTGCACTTTATAAAATCGCCCAGGGATTCAAAACGAAACTAGATAAAAACTTAGGGGATTTTTGTCTGGAAACTTGACTTCTTGGTTTGGTTTGGTTTGTGTTTGAGCATTTTTTTACATTCTTCGTTTTCTTCATCCTGAAAATGTGTCTCTGGTCAGCTGCCATCTTGTTTTCTGTTTAAATAGAACAGGAGCAACATTTGTGCCAAAAATGAGCACAACTATGGGGTAACATTTTTTCTAAAAAATGTGAATAAATGGAGAATAAACACAGATTTTACATAGAAGGTCAGGTTTATAGCCGTCTATGTTTATAGAAGCATATTTTAGTGGAATAATAATCAAAAAAGTGCTATGAGCGCCTACATTTTTTGGAGATTTTTGTCAAAAATAAACATTTCTACAGTAAATACAGCCTTTATCTTCCATCTACTGGGCCAGGTCTAACCCACAAAACATTTTCTAATGTCCACAGCCATAGCCATAGATGTTTTGCATATAGGGAAAGAGTGAGGTGAGAAATTAAATTTTCGTCAAACTTTTTGGTTGTTTTTCTGCTTCTATCATGATTACTTCATTGATATGACTCTAGCATTCAGATGACACTAGTTCAATTTGTCATGAAAATAAAGAGTCCAAGCACTTGGTGCACCATGAGGAAGTGTTTCAGAAGCAATAAAACAAAAAAATACCAGGCGAAAAAAAAAAAATATATGCCCCAAGTCCTCAGAGGGTTAAAAAGGTGTATCCATGATATTGCGATATCAAAGGTCTCGCTCTACTATTGTGGATTTAGGCTTCTATTCCAAAGTGCACTGTTTTTGCTGCGCAGCACCAGCTAAATCTGACAGAAGTCCATGGTCCCTAATGGGCTAAGTTTCATTGCCAACATAATTAAAAACAGTTTTAGAGACTATTTCATTCTTAATCCTAGGAACATTTTACTAACGCTAGCACTAAATGTTCCTTGGGAGATTTTTTTTAATGAAAAGTAACATATCCTCAATAGTGAGCCCCACAACTATTTTGCAATAAATAGTTTACTCTAAGGCGAATGAAGTGATATTGTCCCTTTAGTTAATCTCTAACTATGTTTCATAATGTACTTTTAATTATTAAAATGGTACTTTTGCATCGCCTGCTCTTCACTCCTCTTCCTGTGCAGCTGTCGTGCCACAAACACCTGCCCCACCAGCTCAAACAGGTGCCGTTTCACCACAGCTCCAGCTCAACCTTTGGGAGGCCTGCTGATAACTGATGAGAGGAGTGTAATCAGAATATCATCCCTCATATTCATCTGAGCAGTGTGCAACAAATGCGGCCCTATCACAGTGACCTTTGTAAGAGCATTTGGTGTGATAATGTAGAAAAATTCAATTCCCGCCTCCTGAGTGGACCATTACAGAAGCAATAAAAAGGGCTTGTTCGGAGATGCAGGCAGATATATTCAAATTTGACATTTGGATGTTGTACACTGCAGAGTGTCCTCTGGTGATAATGCAAGGAATATTAAAGAGCTAACCCACAGGAAATAGTTTTGGTTAATTTCCCTGGTTACTTCAGTGTTTTGTGTCAATGTGAACAGCACTGTACCCACAGGTTTCATCATACCAGCACATGTGTAAAAGGAGTGCCTTATGCAACTCCAATCCACTGAGTAGAACTGCTGCATATTATGTATCCATGTTAAGGTATTTAGAGCAGTGGGAATTTCAGTAATTCACAGAGGGGGAAAAAGTGAGTCTATGTTGTAACTCCATGTTTGACTATTCAACACCATCAATCATGGTGTACACGTCTTTTTAACTAAACATATGTGTCTGTACTACTAGCTTTACTGCTTATGTGTTAGATCAAATGTAGAGGACAAAGTCTGAAAAAGACATCCCATTGTTTAGACTGTACCCATTTACTTAAAAAACAGCAATTCTTACAACTCCTGTATATTGTTTTGATGAGGCCCAAGCTTAGATAATGACAAGTTTTATAGTATGTCTATTTTGTGAATTAGTGAATGCTTCAATGTGGTCTAAAGGAAAGAAGAGCAAATGTTTTTTACTTACAGACAATGTAACAACTTTTCTCTAGCAAAGGCTTCGAACTTCTTCTCCAGTATTTCCTGTGTACCCACTTCTTGTGCTTGACTTTTTGTCTCTTTGTTTTTGGATGATGGCTCTCTCAGTGCATGAGACAGTCCCAGGAGGCGGTGAATCCGCCCTTTGAAAACGTGTACCAAGGATTTTTTTTTCCCCCCTCTAAACACTGTAAACATTTCATTGTGAAGGATTTTTCATGAAGCCTACAGTAGCTGTTTCCACACCACACATAATCACCATCTTGGACCAAATTATACCCCTCAATTATAACAATGTAATTATAGGAAGGTGCATCGCGTGGGCTTTGGTTAACTTAAGTATAGTGCACGGAAAAAAGACAAAGTTAATGAGTGTTTGTGTATCTCTTGTCTGATTCCAGGCACTGACCTCAGATTTAAATAGTGGCACTCACAAAAGCAATCAGAAGTGTCTAATTGTAATCACTGTGGGCTCCTGCAACGTGGCACACATGTAATTATGTTGACAAGCAACAGTGCATTTCAGCCCCTACATGAAAATAATATAACACAGAGCTCAGTCATTTCGTAACATGCACACAATAATGAGATCTGTATGATTAGTATAGGAGCTGATATCTCATATGCCTCAATGTAGTAGTTTCTGGCCTGGTTGGAAAACACTCCATATGTTTATTTGTTTGACATACAGTACATGCTAATTGACATTATTTTATGTTTTTATGGATTTGTGTTTTTTGTCTCCAGCATGAGAGTGCTTCTAGGAACAAAAGGTTGAGACTACTACCTTAATAAACAATGTAATTTGGTTATTACAGTGTTGTTTGGTGCTTTTAATGACATTAGGTCAAATCACAATATATGCGTTTATGATGAGGTAACAGCATTATGAGATGGTCGAATTTAAGCCATTTATTTACGTGCAGCGGGGCAGCCCGGGTCAAGCACAGAACATCCTGTCCTGCTTCTTATAGCCTGTGATGCTAACTTAACCATGCTGACTTTAAACATACTGACAGTCAGCCTTGAAGTTAATCTGACAGAAAGGTGTTTTATGGATCATCTGTTATAAGCACAATTAACCACAAAGGGGGTCATTTATCAACCGTGCTCATGTACTATGCTAAGGAGTATGTTCAAAAGTGGAACAAACCATATGAGCCATTGAGATTTGCGTCTCTCAAAAGGGCAGCACATATTCTGCGCATGGAGCTCAATGAATATGTAAAACAGGGCATTTTTGCACTTTTTCCAGGAACGCTGTTTGACCTGCTGTTAAAACTTTATCTGATTATCGGATTATCTGGATGAGTGTGTCACATTCAGCACTGTGTAAACCTGGATTTAAATACTTGATGGATTAGGCCTGTCCCATACCTTAAGGTTGGGGATGCACGATACCACTTTTCTCAAACCGATATGAGTATGAGTACTTTGATTTGTGTATTTGCCGATACCGAGTACCGATACAAGTACAAGGCATTTTCTTCAAACATACATCTTGTAGCTGGGCTAAAGTCATTAGTTCTCATTTCCATTTAATGGAGTCATTTATCAATTATAGCATTAATTTTAAGAGAAGCTTGATCAGAATTATACAGTTAAAGCAAAGCCATTTTATTGAATATTTGTAATAAGCATGTGTAATGATGGGTTTTTGGGTCTCACTTTGTTCATTTAAGATGAAGATTATAGGAAATATTTATGTTCACATTGTACACACTGTTCATATCCAAAGGTTACTCAGTGCCTGTGTTGTATTTGTACATAATAGTATGTAGATGGTTTCTTATTATTTTAACTACACTGGCCTCATTTTGCAGTAGCCTCACTACAGCTAGAGATATGGTTGTTTTTGCTAGGTTTATTTTACAGATGCATTTAGTCCCTAAGCATAATACGCTAAGAATCACCATTTGGAGTTAGCAGCTGGATAGCCACATTAGCGCTGCCTTTATCAACATGTAGACGCACCACTGAAGTAAACATTTAGCACTGGTTAAATTCAGCATAAACAGATTTAGGGAATGAGTCTGTAATAAAGTCAGGTCTGTGTGGAGGATTGTATTTCCACACTCTGTCATGCTGCTCTGAGCTGCACTGCGCTCTGAGCTGTACGTCAATTGGTATCGGTGCCTTAGTATCGGAGCCACATTAATGAGTATGAGTACAAGCAGGTGATATCGGCCCGATACTCGATACTGGTATCGGTGCATCCCTACTTAAGGTTGTTGCTACGATTATGGGTTTAAGTACTTTTGTAGAAATACTAGAGGCTATTTAAACATGTCTGTATACACTGGGTCTTCACACAAAATGTACATATTTATCCAAATGCCAAATGCCCAGGTTCAAAAATATTTAGTTATATTGTGTATTGTGCAACTGAAATGCTAGCACAGCTTGTTATCGCAAAGTAGACAGTGCACAAACAATTAGCCATCAAAACCAGCTGGATCCTGCAGCGGATTGTTGTTTTGCAAGACCAAGTGAAAATAGGAAGAATGGGCACAGCAAGGCTAAGTAAGAGAATCTAACCTTGCAAGATGCACAAAGACTGCTCACGTCTCGAGATTTAACAGTGTTTCTCTCCCTCTGCCCCGCAAGCTCTGACTGGCCAGTGGCGGGGCGGGATCAGAATTGGCCCACAGATTGCTATAAGCCCGTAGTGCAGCTGACTGTATACAAACTGCAGTTGTCTATATGTTGTTAGGAAGTGCACCGAAGCAAAAAAGGCCTTATCAAAGTCCCTGCGCTGAGTCCTGGGCTCAGAGGGGGAAATGACTTCAAGCACCTGGACACTTCATCAATATAAGTCCAAGTAAACACGGGCCAGCTGCACTGTCCAAGTTCAGAAGAGAAGTTAGGACACTGGCTAAAATGCAAATGTAGAGAAAACAATCATATTGTTGAAAAAAGCGAGGCAATGTAGTGTTTAGTAAGGGGAAACACTGCTGGCAAAACTTGTCAGCAGTGCACCATTAACATATCAATTACCTAATTGTCACATTGTTTAATAATTGCAGTGATTCACTGTTTCTCCACAGAATTATATAGGAAATTGTAAGGCCACTTTCCCGAAAATGCATTTCTCCCACATTGTTGCGACCAAATTTCCACTTTTGTCCAGTTTTATACTTAATATTTTGAAGGTTTGCTCAGAAGGATGTTTCACAAATTCGTAGATGGATTTATTGAGTTTTGAATGCCGCAAAAAACATAACAAGATTTCATATTCAAGCATAGAAGCATATTCAAAAACTAAACAAGGAATCCAAAATCCCCTCAGAGAATACACAATCAATAAAATACAACCACAAATTTCCATCTATTGTTTGTATTTTGTCATTGAAAAAACAAATAAATGAAAGAATATGTTCAATAATTATTTTCTCCTGATGTTTATATGTCCCTAATCCACAACAAATGTATCAAAATATTTTAAAAAGTTGTTCTCTATTCACCAGCAGCGTCTCACCTTAAAATTTTTCCATTGTAAATCTGCATCCTTTTTAGTATGCTTTAGTACATTCTCAAAGTCTGCAGCATCACTGCTCCCTTATCAGTTCAAAGACTCCACAGGGGCCCCCCAATGAAACAAATGATCTCTATAAATAACATTATGTAATGATTCACAGCTTAAAATTGCTTTTAAAATAACAATGACTGATTGCTAAAATTACTGTTTTTAAAGTAGTATTTTTTAAGAAATACAAAGAATTACCTTTCCAACTCAGTTTTTTTTGTTCTATTTATTTTGTAGACCAGCTTTTGGGGCCCCCTGCAGTTCTCTGAGTACCCCCAGGGGGCCCTAGCCTGACTCCATGTATGAGATACATTGAAAGACAGTGGCATTACGCCGTTGACTGGCTCAAACTCTGGTGAGAACGCTACCAGACCAATCACAGCACAGGAGGCGGGAGTTAGTCATTTTCAGCGCCAGAATTAGTCCACAAGATGGCGGCCGCAACAGAGCACTGACTTATCTTCTGTTTTGAATGAGCTGAACTTGTCCTTAAAACCACAACTGGCTGCTCTGGAGGTCTTTCCTTTTTCAAAAGGACGCTTTTGCTACTCTTTGTCCGCGTTTACGTCACATCCGTGTTGCTCTGGTTACGATGGGAATGAATTTTGGCATACGAATATACCATATTTTGAAAATTAAAAAAAATAATACTATTCAAATGTTAAAATTACTTTTTCTTTAAATTAAATGTTGTTGGCCAATAATGACTATTTAATTCCTGCACAAAAGTTAATCTTGTTGAAATATACAATCGTCTTATCACTTTTGTCTTAGCGCACACAGGGCGCACTCGTATTGATCTAACGTCTCCTCCGCCGTTTCATACTACTATGACACAAAGTTTAACACGAGTGTGTTGTTTTTGTTTCTACCCGCCATTGTTACTTCTGTAATAAATTCTAAAAAAGATAAATCCATTATGCTGGCTTGTGTGTTGTAAAAACTGGACAGTGAACTGAGAGAGGAGCTAGCAGAGCAAAGACCTATGCTGCAGATGCTGTGCATGTGAACAACGGGCCGTGGCTCTTCATAACCCAGGCCTCAGTCTTTGCTGTAAAAGCAGAGCCAGTTAAGAGTTTTAAATGTGTTTTCGTCGGAGCGTCCCATAAATCCATCTCTGCCTTGTTTTTAAACGTTCGCTGTGTGCTGCTGTGCTACACGGTGTAAACAAGCCACTCTCTCGTGAGATGCTATTCTTAGCCTGGTGGTCTTGACGGTGCGCTGCCAACTAGTGGGCAGGAGTAAAAGTGCAGCACCAAAGTAAGCCGCTGTAATGAATATTATATTATATTTTATAGTAAATATGAATGTCTGAAGTCAAATGAGCATTCAATATTCAAAAATAATTTGAATATTAATAATAAAAATAATAATGAATGAAATTCAAACTGGATAATAGAGGAAGATTGACAGCCCTAGTTTGTTAGTCCCGCCTCTAGTCTTGAATTTGAAAGCCAGCCAACGGCACAATCCTAGACTGTCTTCCAATATATCTCATACATGGATTCAGGCTGGCTTGCCATAGGCTAACCGGACCCCGCTTTTAGGAACCACTGCTTTATCAATATGACAAACCTAGCTGCCTTCATAGTCCTCTTTCGGAATGACGAGATGCCTAATGCTTAATAGTCTGTGCCAGTCCATGTGATATTATGGAAATATTTTGCATGATATAAATCTATATTTAATGAGTTTTCAAAGGCCGCTCATTTGTCATACCGCGTAATAAAAACAGTTTTGATAACCATCTGAAGTTCAGGAACGGGCAGAACTGTGGTCCAGCATTAATTAAATTGAAGGTTACTGAGAAATATTTCTAAATAAATTTTTATGGTTTTAACTCTTGTGGTGTCACTTTAATGATGTAAGAAATGTAGGTGATGAAAGTGATAGGAAACTGAAACCAATATGATTCACAATCCGTTCTTTCAGAAATTGACCCTGCAATCCTTTGTTCTGTACATGTGTAGGCAGGAATTGTCAAGAGCCCAAATTCTCCTTAATGCTGCTGATCGGGTGCCTGGTCTGAGATGGGGAAGTCTAATGTATAAAGGCTTGTTGGATATTGATTTTGTACAACAGTAAAGTGGTGTAGGCGTTTACCCATCTGATTGGCTGGCAGATAGTGACCCCCCCATCACTCGCTCTACAATGGAGATAAGAGACGGGCAGAGTGAAGGCCGGCTAAGGCGAGGAAGTCAGCCTGACGAGAGCTGAGCCGGTCGGAGAAAAGGAGCACGAGCACAGCTACAGACGAGTGGTTCTCAAACTTTTCACACCAAGTACCATCTCATAAAATATTTCATCTTCTAAGTACGACCAGGCCTAGCTCAAAATCAAGTCGGCACTGAACCGGGTCTACAAATGGTTCATGATTAAACTGATAATAAACCATGACAACAAGCTTGGATGCAGCATAAACAAAATAATATTTAAGATGAGATGTGGCTGGATGGAACCCTTTACAATATTTTTTTTATGACAGTTGGTCCAGCCATGCATCCAAATGAGTTTTATTTCACTCTTGCATCAAATATGCACTCTAAACTTTTCCAGTTTAATACTTTTTAAGAGTTTTTTTAAAATTTGTATTCCTAGCCTGATTTTTTTTCCTAGGAGATGGGTCCCTGGGTGCTGCACTGTGGACGCCCACTGCTCCTGACGGATTGCCCCAACGGCATCGAAGGATGGATCAAATGCGGGAACAATAAAGTTCGGGGCTGGATCTGAGACTGTGGAGAGAGTGTATTCTAACTCCTCGCTAACAGAGAGCTTTGTCGGCAGTTTCATTTATGGTATCCTTTGAAGATCACACAATCTACTCCAGAAGTCAATCTGGTCAATGGCTGTCAATGATTGATCACTATTTCATCCTTGGACCTCCTTTGATCCTGTCAGTAATGTGTCACAATTTTGTCACACAAAATGTCACCATACACCTAATATATTATGTTTAAAGTTACAAGCTATGATGGCCTTCTACATTGGCTAGCTGATATCCTCCCACCATCTAACAAACAAGATTTTTATGAGTAAATCATAATACTGGACCACTATAGAAAGAGAGTGAATAGTTACTTGTAGGAGTGATGGTTAACCCTCCTGAAGCTCAAAGTTGCAGGGACAGGCAGCAACCACAAACACCCCTAGCAGAAATAAACATAAGAAACAACCATACCATTAGGCATTTTTGTTATTTCAAGCTCGGTTAGCCTGTAAATTCAAGTTTGGCATTCTAACTTTCTGTAGAAGATGAAAATGACAAGCAATTTCCGAGTATACGAAGCAATTAGGGAGCTGTTTGTCAGATTGGAGAAATTGTTTACATAGTTTTAGAAAAATCAGTAATAAACTCCCAGACTGCAAATCCCCCTCTCCACTCCACTCTGCTGCACATTTGAGGGTGGCTCTGGTGGGTGTACAGAGATGCCATTCTTTATAAGATGTTTACTGATATTTTCCACATCTCCACAGCCTCAGATCCAGCCCCGCAATAACCACAGTCCCCACAGTACCAGCCATCGCTCTCATCTCCGAACCACTCATCTCAGACACACATTGTGCATCTTCTCCTGACCCGTGAGCGTGTTCTCTTCCTCCCTGTGGCCCTGCGTACTGCTGCCTCCGCTGCTCCTACACCGCCTCTGAGCTGCATGGCTCTATGGAAGCACAGTCGAGTCTGCTATCTGCTGTTGTGCACACAATTTGAGATGACAGGTTAAGTGGCTTACCCACCCTCTGGGCCTGCTAATACAAGGCGGCGGGACCTGCAGACATCCTAGACAGAGCGCCGCATGCAGGGTGAGTGGGGAGGCTATTGCGGAGAGCCCCACGGTGAGGCAAGATAAAAAAATTAAATTAAAAACAACTAGAATTGGGGGATTATTTAGCCTGGCAACAGCCTGACTACGAGATACATGTATGAGATATATTGGAAGACAGTCTGGGATTGCGCCGTTGGCTGTCCTTCAAATCCATGACTAGAGGCGGGACTAACAAATCCATTGTAAACCAATCATAGGGAGTGTGGCGAAAACGTCATTTTAAAAAAGAAAAGCCTTCAGAGCAGCCAGTTGTTGTGGTTTTAAGGACAAGTTCAGCTCATTCAAAACAGAAGATAAGGCTGTGCAGAAACATCTCCATTGCGGCCGCCATCTTGACTAGTTTGTTGATGCTGAAAATGTCAAATGGCTAACTCGTGCCTCCTGTGCTGTGATTGGTCTGGTAGCGTTCTCACCAGAGTTTGAGCCAGTCAATGGCGCAATACCAAACTGTCTTCCCACATCTCATACATCAGGCATGTCCAAAGTGCGGCCTGGGGTCCAAATGCCCTCAGACCAATTTTTGTTGGCCTCAAGCATCTTCATCACCAGTAACCATGCTGCAATCTTGATAATTCCACACACTTCAAACCATAAAAAGTAACATTTTTTGTGAGACAGAGCTAGCATTATGGCTCCAAGCATAAATAAAGCTGTGGGACATAGGGTTGTGTTGTGATGGTGAACCAACATCACGATGGAGAGCCACCATCGTGATGCCACGCCCCCTCCTGTCAGAAGCGCGCACTGATCTTCTGTAGGCCTAGTAAACCTAAAAACTTTGCATTGGTGCTAGTTTAAGTAGCCTGCCATATGTTAGTCTGTGAAAATAACGTGTGGCTAAACAAATAATTATTATTCAGGGCTTCCCCAGAACATATGTGAGTTAAGGTGGTGTCTGTGGGATACAGCTGCGCTCGTGTTCAGCCATTTCATTTATCGAGTTTCAGCCACTGGTTCAACACATATAGTTCAATGCGACTCCAAAGCACATACAGCCACATGAGGCACGGAAGCACTGAAAGGAAGCGACCTAAACGCACACGTAGTGTTTATTTGTCAGATGCCATATATCGCCAACACAGACAGAGTGATTAGCGAAAGAGAAAGCATCGAGGTGGACGTGCAGACGAGAGGCGGCCAGCCAGTGCCCCACCCGGCTCCCCCGCTTTTTGGAAAAGTTGCAACTATGCGTAAAATGCGCAATTATGCATGCGGATAGTGGGAGGATACCGGAGAAAGGCCTTGTGTGCCATTGCAGGTCTACACAGCCGGGCTCTTTTCCCTCTCTCACTTCTCACTGTGACGCCTGGGTCATGTATGGAAGGTGCTATGACAGGTACAACGTGATTTTAGAGGTTCTTGAAACTTCCCCATGATCCCTTTGGCCATCACTGCTCATGTGGCTGCCCCATAGCTATACAATGCGTCACTCATTAACCTCAGTGTGAAACTCACCGAGAAACGCTTAAAATCACGTTAATAATAATTTTACATTATTGGACGATATCATCGTACATCACGATGAATTCACTGTAAACATCGGCAACTGCCAATTAAGGGGACATCGCCCAACCCTAGTGGGACACGGTTTAAACCTCTCTTGAATGCACCTAGTTGAATGTTTGATTGCACTGACCACAGATCTGTGGCCCTTCATGCTGTATGTATGTCAATATGCGGCCCTCGGTGAAAAAAGTTTGGACACCCCTGTCATACATGGAGTCAGGCTGGCTTGCCAGGCTAGGAATTATTAGGACATTTCACTTTCCCAAAAATAGTAAAACAATACACAACAGAGTTCAGTTTCATTGTTCTAAATAAAAGCAAAGATGTCAAAGCAAGTACAATTAAATGAAACAAAGGCAAGGTCAAAGTGAATTCATTCGGTTTATGAAAAAGTAGGAAAAAAACAAAATAATAATTCACTTAGGAAGAGCTCCACCCTTTCAGCTAGAGCTAGTTTTGACACATTTCAATTTACTTTTAGTCAAAGTCATTTCTTTTTAGTCAAGATTTTGTCAAAATTCTTTTTAGTTTTAGCCTAAATTTAGTTTATGAAAATTCCATGTAAATTTAGTTATCTAAATGTAACTACATTCATTCAAACATAATCATATCCACTGTTTTATGGAGCTTTACTCAAATGAACAAAGCACAGACCAGTTCCTTTGGCAGTGAATTTAAATTATATTTATTTATATTTTTCAAACTTTTTCAAACTGTCCCTTCTTTTCATTTTTATTTCGACTTCTTTAGTTTATGGAAATATCTGGGCCTTTAGTCCTGTGTTTTCGTCATCGAAACACATAGTTATAGTATAAATTTAGTGAGAAAAAAATATTACTTTGACTAAAATTATGACAAAATATATTAGCTCCCAAACGGAAGCAGAAGTTACAGTAAATTAATTAAATTTATAATTCCATTTTTCAGAACTAGAAGTAATAAATATAGGTCAAATTGTCTCAAATCTCAAAACTTGAAGCTGAGCTTCAACACGCTGCACTAGTTTTACACAGTGACCTCACATGCTGTATGGGCGTTGGAGCATAGTATAACAACCCCCTCACCCCTCCATGCAGTTGGCTTGTAGGAGCTGTGGACCCCCGGCATAGAGTAAAACAAACAGTCAGATGAAGCATTTGTCTGCAGCGCCTCCTGGGGGCGAGGTGACAGGCAGCGGCCGTGCACTGATTCCATCACTCTGACAGGCCGATTGGAGCAGGAGAAGAGTTAATTGCTGTGGGACCGCTGCAGCCTTCAACATCCATCAACAAATCTCCTTCCAGCTCTGTGAGGTTGGAGGTTGGGTGCAGCACCGAGAGCACAGGGATACCAGCCGGGGCTTTAGAGGGCAAAGCGATGTGGGAAACATCTGATTTCCTTTGACATCTCGACCAAATAACCTTCACAACAAAACACGGCTGTTTGACTGTGGGCCATTACAGGAGCATGCATTGCCCAGTGTTATATTACAAAATCTGGGACTACAAAGTTATGAAGGCTGTGGCATGTTGGTCATTTTTTGGTTTTGTACTGCATTTTATTTTACAATATTTGTCTAAACATTTCTTCCATTACAATATCAATATCTTGGGACAGTGCATGCTAATGAACACACATGAGAGCCATGCATGCACACTCCGGATTGTAGCTTCAATTCCCATGCATTGTCCCACATTCGTATTCACAAACATACTCTCATTCATCCTGATCTATTGTACTAAGAACCTGGGACCTTCTAGCTGTGAAGCAAAAGTTGTAAAAAATAATAATGAAGACACACTGAGCTTAACTGGGACTTTTTATACAATACATTGCCATCATATAGGGTTAAGATCAGTATGATTAGTATGTGTGCACATTTGGAAATCTGCCCTGTACTCTAATATCATGCAGTCCCCCTTGGATTACAGCATAACAGTTAGTACAGCAGAATAAAGCTGACACAACTGCCTCTGTGCGAGTTAACAATGCAAAGAGACAGCAGGAGAAAGTAGGGAGTCAGTAAAAATGTAATGGAGTCCATAAAGACATATCAATAAAAACAAGATGTCACACTAAACTTAGCACTATAACATATACTGTATGTACTGTGCACAGAGATTCAACACAATCAATATACTCTTGTTGCCAATAAGTCCGTTTTTTAGACTTTGTGATGAATCAGCAACTTGCCATCAGCCTCACCTAATGTATTCAGCAATCTGTAGTAATTCAACTTTGTGGTAATTGTAGATGAGAGAACGCTGGCTCGTTGAAGTATGACTCCAAAATGTGCGTATAACAAAGAATTTGAGTACTAGACTGAGTCCCTGTATTTAACAGGGACTCTGGGACACCCCCACCCCAGAATGTAATTGAATGATCTGTTTTAATGTGTTTTTAATCTGTAAAGCGCTTTGAGCTGCATTTTGTATGAAAAGCGCTTTATAA